>APFE030354725.1:0-10720 GCA_000404065.3 Pinus taeda | reverse complement strand
TTTGATTTCGGGAAGCAGTTTAAACATTGGAAAATTCCATATCTATTGTTGGAACACCACTTGTAGCATGCTCAATTCCATTTCCAGAACTTTTGGTTTCCCAGCCTCCTCAAACTGGACTTCCTTCAAGTATCCTGTCTTTCTTAAAAGAGACTTTAGCAGAGATTGGCTTCCCCAACTGGAGAAATTCAAGAACAAATTGCTTGCCTAGGGATTTTCCTGGCTCAACATTGCTAGTAAGCCTATCCTCATTAAATCTGTGCTTTACAGTCTTCCCTTGTTTCAGTTTTCCATTCTTCTTGCTCCCTCCAGGATTCTAAAAAAAATGGAGGAGATCATTAGGAAATTTTTTTGGAAGGGCGGCAAGCAAAATGAGAAAAAAATTTCGTTAGTCACCTGGGATTCCATATCCAAACCGCTCTTAGAAGGAGGCTTGAATTTAAAAAATCTTGGAGTTCAAAATATCACCATGGGGGCTAAGCTCATTTGGAGGATTATAGCTCCGAACCCTGGCTGGGCTCATCTAGCTCTTTGGAAAAATATTTATGGGCAAACATTCCCGCTGTCTAGGCCATCCTCTACCGCTTCTGAATTCACCCTTCCAGAAGCTCTGTTCAAAAGCCTGTCCTCTTATAAATACTCATGCCTACTAGGTCCCTAGTAATGGAAAAAGGATCAACCTTTGGACAGACAAAATCTGAACAAGGAGACGCTGGGAGACTACCCCTCCCTCCAAGGGTTGTGTAGGTGGACGGATGCTGGTATGCGTTCCTTGTAAGATATCTCAGTCTGGCAGGAATATCACAGGGCTGGATGGAAAATTGAAACAGCCCTAGATTTGGCTATAGAACGTGAGGAACTACTCTCCAAACATCATGGATTAGGTCCATTACGGATGGGAAGCAAGGATACTAGAGGTTGGGGTGTGCAGGCTGGTGGTTATTCTGTTGCTCAGGGATACGCCAAGCTATGCAAGCGCCCCCATGTGGCCATGAATCCATAGCCTTGGAAAGGGATTTGGTACCACCCTTCACTACCAAAAATTGATTTTTTCAATTGGTTGTTATGCCATTCCAAAATATTGACTGACAATAATCTGGTGAAGCATGGCTTCCACAGCCCTTCAAGGTGCAGACTTTGCAAGGCAAACTAGGAAATTATTTCACATTTGATGCTAGATTGCTCCTTTACTTTGCAGATCTGGTCTGTGTTGTTGGACACTCTGAGTCCCAGCTTCGAGTTTCCTTCCTCGACTGCTAGTTTTTTTGATAGATGGTTGTAAAGGTACCCTGGTTCTCCTCCAAAAAACAAAATTATTAAATCGGCTTGGTTAATTGATGACCCTGAAACGCTGGGCGCGCTTCCCTCTATTAAAGAAACTAAAACTGATGATTATCCTTAAAAAAAAACACTGGCGCCCTTCTTTCTACTCCAATTCACAATCCAAATAAGAACGCAGGACAAAAAAAAATATTATCTTTAAATCGATTCCAACACATAAGGCAAAGAGCCCAAAGATACATAAACCCGGAATCAAAATTCCTAAGGCAATGACAGACTGAATCTCCAGGAAGAAATTGCGGGCACAGTAGTGGCACACGAGCAGAAATAAACTATCGCACACAAAATAAAGTGTTCAATGCATGCACAGAAATCCCATAACAAACCAACCAATGCAGCAATTTTATCATAAATATTTCCTGCCTAGGCTGATGGCCAGAGATTTAATGGCTCTCTGAAGCAGCATACACAGTAGCATAAATAGCAAAGCAGAGGACAGCGGCCAACTATATCTTGAAACTGCAAATTGAAGCCGTATTATGCCGACATATTCTTGCAGCATTTTATGTTTTGACAAATGAACCAGCCATTGTTTCTGGCAGACATCATCAGTTATATCTGCAATTTTGTTTCATGGCAGCATAAATATTTCTTCAGCACAAAGAAGCATGACAGCATAGCAAACATTTTCTTGACCGCCATAGAATAGTTCGATTCATATCAGTTGAAGAAATCAGGGCACACTTATCAGTCCTTGACCTCAGTCTAACTAGAGAGAGGCATAAATGTTACAGGATCCTATGGGGCTGGGAGGCTGGATCCGCAGATCCCCGGATCTAGTAAATATTCGGATCCAAATTCACTCCGATGTGGTGTATCACCATCACCAGGATTGATTGTCCACTATTTATTGTTGATTCCATAACGCCAACGCGGATTCCTCTACGTTCTCCGTGTCATGGGCTTCCCAACTCACAAAAGCGATATCGTTGAGCTTTGCGGGAGTATATATGAATGGTTTTCTTTGAGTGGCTGCAAAGATTTGGGGATGATGAATAGTAGAATGGGGCTGATGCGTGATAGAACTATTTTGGGAATGGGGACCTATGGTCGACGAAGATGTGCAGTTGCTAAGAACTGCCCAGAGGAAAGTCGAACAATCCTGCCATGACCATATAAAAAAAACAATCTGAAAACCTTCACATCAATTTATAAAATGTCATACCAAATCGGATTTCAAATTCCACGGCACGTCATATAAAAAGATACACGATATTTATGTTATGCACAATACCCAGAAGAACAGAGTTTCGCAATCACCTCTATTACATAAGAACGAATTCTATATATAATTTATCTTACACAGTCGTATCTAAAATGAGCTCTCGCTCCACACTAAAACTCACACTCCCTATCAGAAAACTTTCCTCCCACGAAACACCATCTCTATGTTTATTACAACTTTCTCTCCTTAACTTTCTAATCAAATCGGTACATAATCTTCTAATTTTAAAGATTCTAACAAATAAACTCTCCTATATAATTGGGCTCGCATACATCTGTTATAACAACCTTAACAATAAGATAGACACCCCTATTATAGTAATAGCTAATTATTTGTAAAATCGCCTTCTTTAACAAACTGAACAGAAATGAATTCCACTTTGTTAGGCCACAACATGTGGGCAATTTCCCACATTGTTGGCCCGTTCCGATGCTCCTGCATCAGACTCCCGGAGAAGAAAACTGATCTTGTAGTTGTTTGGAGTTGATCCTCATTCTCTGTAGCTCTGCTGACGTCCTCTACTGTTTCCTCTTTCCACTTGGTCAAACACTGATAATGAGTCTGACTCCTGGTTCGCTTTAGCGCTTTCTTTTTCCTTTTTCCTGCTTTGGGCTTTCGTCTGTTATGGCGTCTCTTTGTAGTTATTCTGTTGGCTTTTAGTATAGGTACCTTTCGGCAATACATAACTAAATCACCTGTTTGGAATTTCTTTTTCCGCCTCCGCATATCTGCTCGCTGCTTGTCTTTGCTACTGCATTCCCGCCATCTGCTTTTGACATCTCCCTCAAATATGCTTCTAGGAGTTAGCCAATTCACATCTACTTGGATTTTCTTCGGATTGAGTATTGTTTGCACAACACATGGATTAAGACTTCCATTGATTTGCCCTTTATCCATCAAGTCTTCCATTTTTGTTCCAGTTTCGGCATTTCCCTGCATTACCCTACAGGCTACTTTATTCGGGAAACTGACTCCAGGTATTAGATCATTATGGTGGCTAATAATCCTGGGTAACAACTCATCCACTACAATATCAGCACAATCATTCAAGAAAATCTGAATTTCTTCAGGCAAATATTCTATATTTGTAGAAGTTAAAATTACCTTGGGTTTCCCAACACTAGCAAAATGCATCTCCTTACCCTTCTCATCTTCCCGCAACAAGATCTTCTCATTCATCAATGTAACACTGTTTCCATGTGCTTCTTTATCAGCTTCAGCTTTCAACGACAGTAGTGTATGCTTGTTCCCATCTTTCTCCAAAGTATAAGTATTTCTTCTGCCATCATGAATGGCATTTCAGTCAAACTGCCAGGGCCTCCCTAGCAATACGTGGTAGACATCCATCGGCATTATATCACATAAAATAACATCCTGATAAGTGCCAATCTGAAATTCAACTTTACATTGTTCAGTCACAAAAATTTGATGGCCTTTCTGGAGCCACGATACTTTATAAGGAGTGGGGTGTACTGTCCTTTCCAACTTCAACTTATCCACCATTTCTGTAGAAACAAGGTTGTCAGTACTACCGCTATCAATTATCAACTTGCAACACTTACCCTTGGACTTACATACAGTCCTGAATAAAGTCCTTCTTTGAACTGGTTCTTTGGCTTCCTTAGCTCCTTCCAGTAATACCCTCTTCAGTAACAGGGACTCTCCATCTTCTGGTGGTTCCTCTTTAGCTTCAGGTTGAGGAATTTCCTCCTTGGCTTCTGCAACATTCACGTTGCGCTGGTTTGCTGATCTCTGATGAGGACAATCCCATTGTACATGTCCCCATTCACCGCATGCAAAGCACTGGACATCTCTTCCTCGGCCTCTACCTCTGGGCACAAACCTTCCAAGGCCAAAATCTCCTCTTTGTGGTGCTCTATTTCTCGCACTCCCTGCCTCATTCTGAGAGTGTTGAACTTTGGATTCAAGTATCCTTCCTTCTTTTGCTGGATTCTTACCTCTGTTTCTCTGGTTTTGTTTGCGCAACAGTTTTTCCTCTGCTTTCAAGGCTGCTTGATAGGCATCCTCAACAGTTTTCAAACTTAACAGGCTAATCTCATCTTGGATCTCATACCTTAGCCCATTAATATACCTGGCTACTTTCTCCAAATCATCTTCTACATGCCCTATTCTGATATTTAGCCTGTAAAATTCTTCAGTATATTCTTTAACAGGCATTCCCTTCTGCTTCAAATTTTGCATCTGCTTAAAAAGATTCAAATGATAGTCCTTAGGCAAAAACTTGGCTTTGAGGTGCTTACCATTTTATCCCACTGCTTGACCTTAGATTTCCCCTTTCGCGTTCTTGATGTCTGTAACTCGTCCCACCAAATGGCTGCATGGCCCTTCAGTCTAGTGACTGCAAACTTCACCTTCTTATTCTCCTCAACCTCTTCATAATTGAAATATTGATCTATGGATCTGATCCAATCCATGAGCTCCTCGGCATTTAAACTCCCATCATACATAGGAATTTCTATCTTGGGCTTGCTTCCAACTTTTGCCAGCATCTTGAGGACTTTGGCAGTTTCATTTTCTTCTCCTGCTCCGTCCTCTTCATCGGACTCTTCTGAAGAACTCTCAGTTGTCACATCTGGTGCTCTTCTATGGGCTGTTTCCATTGTCTCCATTCGTTCACGCAGTCTTCGCACTTTGTCTACCAGGACTGCATTTGGTTCTGGTCTTCCTCGACCAATTCCTCGCCTTGGCGGCATCTTAGCTGCAACCACCTGGATCTTTTGGCTTTGATACCAAAAATGATGACCCTGAAACACTGGGCGCGCTTCCCTCTATTAAAGAAACTAAAACTGATGATTATCCTTAAAAAAAAACGTTGGCGCCCTTCTTTCTACTCCAATTCACAATCCAAATAAGAACGCAGGACAAAAAAAATATTATCTTTAAATCGATTCCAACACATAAGGCAAAGAGCCCAAAGATACATAAACCCGGAATCAAAATTCCTAAGGCAATGACAGACTGAATCTCTAGGAAGAAATTGCGGGCACAGTAGTGGCACACGAGCAGAAATAAACTATCGCACACAAAATAAAGTGTTCAATGCATGCACAGAAATCCCATAACAAACCAACCAATGCAGCAATTTTATCATAAATATTTCCTGCCTAGGCCGATGGCCAGAGATTTAATGGCTCTCTGAAGCAGCATACACAGTAGCATAAATAGCAAAGTAGAGGACAGTGGCCAACTATATCTTGAAACTGCAAATTGAAGTCGTATTATGCCGACATATTCTTGCAGCATTTTATGTTTTGACAAATGAACCAGCCATTGTTTCTGGCAGACATCATCAGTTATATCTGCAATTTTGTTTCATGGCAGCATAAATATTTCTTCAGCACAAAGAAGCATGACAGCATAGCAAACATTTTCTTGACCGCCATAGAATAGTTCGATTCATATCAGTTGAAGAAATCAGGGCACACTTATCAGTCCTTGACCTCAGTCTAACTAGAGAGAGGCATAAATGTTACAGGATCCTATGGGGCTGGGAGGCTGGATCCGCAGATCCCCGGATATGGTAAATATTCGGATCCAAATCCGCTCCGATGCAATGGATCGGCGGTCACAGTTTGTCCAACAATTGATTGTCCAACTAGCAGATCACAAATCCGCTCCGATGCGGTGGATCACCATCACCAGGATTGATTGTCCACTATTTATTGCTGATTCCATAATGCCAACGCGGATTCCTCTACGTTCTCCGTGTCATGGGCTTCCCAACTCACAAAAGCGACAACGCTGAGCTTTGCGGGAGTATATATGAATGGTTTTCTTTGAGTGGCTGCAAAGATTTGGGGATGATGAATAGTAGAATGGGGCTGATGCGTGATAGAACTATTTTGGTAATGGGGACCTATGGTCGATGAAGATGTGCAGTTGCTAAGAACTGCCTGGAGGAAAGTCGAACAGTCCCGCCATGACCATATAAAAAAAACAATCTGAAAACCTTCACATCAATTTATCAAATGTCATACCAAATCGGATTTCAAATTCCATGGCACGTCATATAAAAAGATACACGATATTTATGTTATGCACAATACCCAGAAGAACAGAGTTTCGCAATCACCTCTATTACATAAGAACGAATTTTGTATATAATTTATCTTACACAGTCGTATCTAAAATGAGCTCTCGCTCCACACTAAAACTCACACTCCCTATCAGAAAACTTTCCTCCCACGAAACACCATCTCTATGTTTATTACAACTTTCTCTCCTTAACTTTCTAATCAAATCGGTACATAATCTTCTAATTTTAAAGATTCTAACAAATAAACTCTCCTATTTAATTGGGCTCGCATACATCTGTTATAACAACCTTAACAATAAGATAGACACCACTATTATAGTAATAGCTAATTATTTGTAAAATCGCCTTCTTTAACAAACTGAACAGAAATGAATTCCACTTTGTTAGGCCACAACATGTGGGCAATTTCCCACATTTCTGGCCCGTTCCAATGCTCCTGCATCATTAATTCTCCCTAAAATTATCTACTGGAAGATCTAGCTAGAGCGA
Organism: Pinus taeda; assembly: GCA_000404065.3. Lineage (NCBI taxonomy): Eukaryota > Viridiplantae > Streptophyta > Pinopsida > Pinales > Pinaceae > Pinus > Pinus taeda. The sequence goes on along the minus strand of APFE030354725.1, from coordinate 3,608 downwards.
AACAAAAGGATTTTCCGAAACTACGAGTAGGACGTCAAGCTAGTGGCAGTTAAAATAAAATGTCAGTTAAAAGAGTGCCTGAGAGACCTCAAAGATGATTTAAATCTCACCTAGCAGGATAAAAACTGGGGCTCTTCTCTCGATCTACAACTCCAAAAATTGGTAAAGAGTATCCCCCTTCTAAAAGTTAGGCAAATAAGGGTTACAGAAAACGAGCTCCAGGGATGGATTGCAATCTAGCAAAGGCACTCCTTATTTTTTGATGGGGCTGCTAAGGGAAATCCTAGAAGAGCTCGTGCTGGAGGAGTTATATTAAACCCAGCTGGTTCTAGGATCCACAACTTTGCTTGGGCTTGGGCATCGCTTCCAGCATCCAAGTTGAGGCTTTGGCTCTTTTTCAAAGACTCAAGATTCTGAAAGTGTTGAACATCAGGGAGGTCAATGATATTTGAGATTCTCAGGTTATTATCAACACTATGGTGACTCGTTCTAAGACAAATGACCTAAGGCTAGCAAGGCTGATACACAAAATTTTAGATCTTGGTAACTCTTTCCAAAATTTAAATTTCAATCATGTGTTGAGAGCCAATAATAAGGAGGTGAACACTGAAGCTAACAAAGCAGCCCTTCTTACGGCTAGTGCTTTGCTCAAAGGTAGACAGGAAATATGGTAACCAATTCCTTAAATTAGATCATTGTCATGTTTTATTGCTTTCTGTTAAATCAATTTTTTTGTACCCACAAGCTTGGGAAAATCTCTGAAATAGACCATATCGTTGTAGCTAAGAAAAGATGTGAGCTAATCATAAGTGTCACGGTCTTGCAAGGTTGTTCAGCACTTATCATCTTAGACTCACCCTTTGTAATCCGCTTTTTCGCATTAAGGGCAAGTTTCTAATAATCCACTACCCATTTCTGTAAAAAAAAATAATGTCACAAAATAGTGTTACAAAATAATAAAACATAAAACAAACAACTATGTAGTAATAATATGAATTAAAATTATTAATATAGTAAAAATCATGAATTAAAATTATTAATATAGTGATAACATGAATTAAATAACGATAATGATTAGTATAATAGTGTTACAAAATATTGTTACAAGATAGTAAAAAATAAAGCATAAAGCAAACAAACAATATAGTAATAACATGAATTAATAATTATAATGATTAGTTTAATAGTGTTACAATATAGTAACACATAAAACATAAAAAAAAACAAACAATATAGTAATAACATGAATTAAATAATGATAATGATTAGAATAATAGTGTAACAAAATAGCGTAACATAATAGTAAAACATAAAACATAAAAAAAACAAACAATATAGTAGTAACATGAATTGAAAATATTAATATAGTAATAGCATGAATTAAATAATTATAATGATTAGTACAATAGTCTTACAAAATAGTGTTACAAAATTGTAGAACATAAAACATAAAACAAAAAATAATATAGTAATAACATGAATTAAATAATGATAATTATTAGTATAATAATGTTACTAAATAGTGTTACAAAATGGTAAAACATAAAACAAACAAACAATATAGTAATCACATGAATTAAATAATGATAATCATTAGTATAATAGTGTTACAAAATAGTGTTACAATATAGTAAAACATAAAACATGAAACAAACAAACAATATAGTAATAACATGAATTAAATAATGATAATCATTAGTATAATAGTGTTACAAAATACTGTTACAATATAGTAAAACATAAAACATAAAACAAACATAATAGTAATATGAATTAAAATTCTTAATATAGTAATAAGATGAATTTTATAATGATAATGATTAGTATAATAGTGTTACAAAATACTAAAACAAAAAACATAAAACAAACAAACAATATAGTAATAACATGAATTAAATAACGACAATAATTAGTATAATAGTGTTACAAAATAGTAAAACATAAGACATAAAAATAAACAAACAATATAGTAATAACAATTATTAAATAATAATAATGATTAGTGTAATAGTTTCACAAAATAGTAAAACACAAAACATAAAACAAACAAACGATATAGTAATAACATGAATTAAAATTATTAATATAGTAATAAGATGAATTGAAATTATTAATATAGTAGTAACATGAATTAAATAATGATAAAAATTAGTATAATAGTGTTACAAAATAATAAAACATAAAACTAACAAACTGCATAGTAATAACATGAATTAAAATTATTAATACAGTAATAACACGAGTTAAATAATTATAGTGATTAGTATAATAGTGTTACAAAATAGAAAAACATAAAGCAAATAAACAATATAGTAATAACATGAATTAAGTAATGATAATGATTAGTATAATAGTGATACAAAATAGTAAAACATAAAACAAATAAACAATATAGTAATAACATGAATTAAATAATGATAATGATTAGTATAACAGTGTTACAAATAGTAAAACATAAAAACAAACAAACAATATAGTAATAACATGAGTTAAATAAAACATCAAACATAAAAAAAAAAAACTATTAGTACAATAGTGTTACAAAATAGTGTTACAAAATATTAAAACATAAAACATAAAACAAAAAAATAATATGGTAATAACATGAATTAAATAATGATAAATATTAGTGTAATAGTGTTATGAAATAGTGTAACATAACAATAAAACATAAAGCATAAAACATAAAACAAAAAACGATATAGTAATAACATGAATTAAACAATTATAATGATTAGTATAATAGTGCTACAAAATAGTGTTACAATATAGTAAAAGATAAAACATAAACAAACAAACAATATAGTAATAACATGAATTAAATAATGATAATTTTTTGTATAAAAGCATTACAAAATGGTGTTACAAAATAGTAAAACATAAAACATAAAACAAACAAACAATATAGTAATTCCACGAATTGAATTAATTAATATAGTAATAACATGAATTAAATAATGACAATCATTAGTATAATATTGTTACAGAATAGTGTTACAAAATAGTTTTACAATATAGTAAAACATAAAACATAAAACAAATGAACAATATAGTAATAACATTAATTAAAATTAATAATATAGTAATAACATGAATTATGTAATGATAATGATTAGTATAATAGTGTTACACAATGGTAAAACATAAAACATAAAACAACAAACAATATAGTAATAACATGAACTAAATAATGATAATGATTAGTATAATAGTGTTACAGAATAGTGTTAAAAAATAGTGTTACAATATAGTAAAACATAAAACATAAAACAAACAAACAATATGGCAATAACATGAATTAAAATTACTATTATAGTAATAACATGAATTGAATAATGATAATGATTAGTATAATAGTGTTATAGAATAGTGTTACAAAATATTGTTACAATATAGTAAAACATCAAACATAAAACAAACAAAAAATATAGTAATAACATGAATTAAATAATGATAATGATTAGTATAATAGTGTTACAAAATAGTAAAACATAAAACAAAAATCAAAGAAACTGTATAGTAATAACATGAGTTATAGTAATAACATGAGTTAAATAATGATAATGATTAGTATAATAGTGTTACAAAATAGTAAAACATAAAACAAA
>APFE030354716.1:39585-103051 GCA_000404065.3 Pinus taeda | reverse complement strand
AACAAACCCTACGATACAGAGACCTGACATAAAAACCCAACCCCCTTATGCAGGGGACCATTACAAAATAGTTGAACCAAAAAAAAGTGTCTATGTGACATCAGAAACCAAAACTATTTCGTGAAACGTGTCATTTTTAAAAACACTTGCGGAAGAAACCATAACGATGAGATAGTAAAACCGTATAGTGCATATTTAGATTGCAATTACAGAGATCAACAGAGAGCTCATCGAGAGCAACAGAGATCCAGATCAAAAAGTAGACAAGTTTACAGAATACATCAAATACCAAGCCCAGGGACAGTTACCAGCTTATAGCTCTACCATCAACATGATTATTACATGGTCTTTGAAGAAATCCAAAGAAGCAAATAAACAAAAATAAAATCCACCGAAACCCCTCAAAAACCCTAACAAAACCACTAATATAGCCTAAAATTCTGAACTTTGTACATTATGGGGATGGCCCAGACCTTGTAAGGATTCTCATTTTCCACTCTGACTTGTCTTCCAAAGCCTGCAACTCTTGTGAAATCTTCACTGCTTGGGCTAACTTGTGCACCGCTACAGCCATGCGTAGCACATTCAGAAAATTGACAACGATGTCAATTGGCTCTTGCCGTGAATTTGAACGACATAATCAGAATTTATAATTCTTCTTTTAAATTCTTTTTCTATTTATTAAATGCAATTCATCCTCTCTTTTGATTCTGAAAATTAAAAGAAAGGGAGTAAAAAATAGTAGTAAAACTGTATAGTGTATATTGAAAACTTTAACATGGGGATGTCTTTTGAATTCATTTGCAGAGATCTACACGCACGCACTTAAATGTTCACTCTTCTTTTTCCCATCATCTGATATCCTATTTCTGGTGTGCGAATCGAAGCTTAGTTTTTCACAGCAATAGGTAGGTGCCACTGCCAGTTTTACAGCACTCGAGAGAGAAATATTCTGTCTACAATGGAAGATGTCCTGACCGAGGATGTGAATGGTGTCGAAAAGCTGTTGTCCAATGGAATAAATCATCTTCAAGTTCAAGATAAATATATCCTGCCTCCTAGTGAATGCCCCCGCCTGTCTGAGGTGTCTTACTCTGAGAGCATTCTGGTGGTGGATCTCCAGGACCTGGGTGGCCCCAACAGAACAAGGGTAGTTGAAGAAATCCGCCATGCGTGCGTGGAAGATGGCTTTTTCCAGGTACATCATACTTTAGTCCCCCTTCTCTTGCTAGTGCTTTTATTTTAATATCTCTGGATTATCCTCTATGCACACCAAAAAGGCCCTATGTTACAAATTAAGCTTGCCATGGATATTCTAGAATATTTCTTATCAGTTTTCTATTCCTGAAGTTTTTGAGGCTATTACTTTCAGAATCGTAGGATTATTTAATCTATATTTTTAATGTCAGTCTGATGTGTTAATAAGATCTAGTGACTGGTTCAAGTTTCATATATGAGGGTATGTACTATTCTTTTTTATGGCCACATATCTTCTGGTTGATCTAAGTGAGTGCAGATAGTGAAACATGGCGTACCCGAAGGAACCATGAAAAGCATGATGGAAATTTCCAAAGAATTCTTCGAAATGCCCGTGGAAGACCGAGCATGCCAGATTCAATAGAGGGTAACTAAAAGAAGTCCAAACTCTAGAGGAACGATATTGCAACACCAACAAGTACTTATCTTGGATATGCTTTTATACAGAGAGATCGCAGGAAACTACGCTATGAAGGTGATAGCGCTGATTTTAAGGCTGCTGGCTGCCGTTTTTGAAGCTCTAGGGCTCGATTCCAGTTACTTGGATAGAATCTTTGGAAAACACACCCAACTCATGGATATAATGTACTATCCCCCATGCCTGAAACCAGATATTACTATTGGCACACCACGCCATTCAGATGCACGTGGCATCACTGTTTTAATGCAAGGCGAGGTCAATGGTCTGCAAGTACTATTAATGCAAGGCGAGGTTAGTGGTCTGCAAGTACTCAGAAATGGAAAGTGGGTTGCTGTAGAACCCATACCCAATGCTTTCGTTGTTAATATGGGAGATCAATTGTAGGTATTTAACAAGAGCAAGAGCAGATCCAATACTTTATTTCCTCCTGAAATTTGACAATGTTATTGTTAATGTTAATGCTAATAATTTATCAAGTTGTGAGCAATGGGAATTTGACAATGTTATTATTAATGCTAATAATTTGTCAGGTTGTGAGCAATGGTAGATTTAGAAGTGTGGAACATCGAGCAATAACGAATGCATCTGCTACACTTATATCAATTCCTACGTTTTATGGCCCCTCGGAGGATGCCTTCATTGCCCCTGCAACATCCCTGGTTGATGAATAGCATCCAGCTTGGTACAAAGGATATAAGTTTGGAGAATTCATGAGAATTTTCTGGAGCCAGGAATTAAAGAATAAGACAATGTTGGACCATTTCAAAATCGAATATGCAGAGAACAACGGTGAATGAAATTTGTTGTTGAATTTGATTTAAGGGAGCATTATCAACATTATCACTATCACTGGACCATCCAATAACCCCGTTGCCCTCTGGATGAATAAAAGATGATTACATAGTTTTAACTATTGAACATAATTTTATTTTCAATTCCAATCTTTGCACATTTAAACTTACTCTCAACTATCAAAAAACCACTGGTCTAGCCTAAATTAGAACACAAACAGCACCGACCTATCTACCATTAGGTAACTAATTGGCCAATTGCTTGTACGAGAGCATTGACATGTGCCGAGTCAGTTTACGATTAAGTAGGAGGAGTCGGTGGTGATCTAACGCCCAATATTGTTTTAATCGTCTAACATTTCATCGAACGTTGCAAAACTGTACACGGTGGTAGTTAGGTGAGTTGGTTTCAAAGGGAAACGACGTAACTAGCATAGATCCATAAAATTTTGTCATATAAATATAAGATTGACCCATATCTATTTCTCAAAACAATTTAAAAACAAAAGAAATTAATTATGGTTTTTATTCAAAATATGTTTGTAAAGTAAATATAAAGACAATATTCTATATTTAAGTTTGTCATATGAATATGAGATTGACCCATGCCTATTTCTCTAAATAATCTAAAAACAAGAGAAATTAATTATGTTTTTAATTCAAAATATGTAAAATAAATGTAAAGACGAGAAATTAATTAGGATTTTTATTCAAAATATCTTAAGTAATAATTAAAATATATAGTTATAACATTTAAATTTTCTAATAGATAGATAGAATAAATACCAAATTTGATTAGAGAAATAGAAGTAATGCACTGTTGGCTGCCATGGCTTAAGTCCAAACTTTTCACCAAATAAATAAAATCATACCAGTTTGAGTTAAAAAATATTAAATTTAATAAATTAAATATAACTATAATTATATATTTTCAATAAAAGTACACCATCATACATGATCTTTTTAGAAATTGTGAAAATCTTTCTCTCAATTATGAATAGATAGCTATTCCCATATGTACTGCAAACCCTACAATTCTCTATTCTGTCTCTCAATTGTGAATAGATAACTATTCCAATATGTACTACAAATCCTACAATTCTCGGTTGTTTGACGATCAAACCTACCACTCTACGGTTAACACCTTACTGTTTTCAATATTAAATCCAATAAATTAACCATAACTATAGTTATATATTTTCAATAAAAATACACAATCATACACATGATCTCTCTCTATAAATTGTGAATAGATAACTATTCCAGTATGTAGTACGAACCCTACAATTCTCCGTTGTTTGACAACCAAACCTACCAATAAGGAAAATGTATAAGCAAAATGGATTATGCAGAGAATATGAGAAAAAACGAGAAATTCTTGAACCCACAAATTTTGAACTTACGGATCGCCATAGTTTCGAATGCTGCCTAGGGTTCTATTGCCGGGAGTAGAAAGTCACAGAGAAATTGCACAGATTCAAACTTGCATGTTCAGAATATGCAATCCACTGGGAGCTTTCGTAACGGTCCATCCAGGAGTTTGCAGGCACGCTGGACCACGGCACAGAAATCAAAATTAAAGAGACGGATCTCTAATGGAAACATAGGTAAAATAAAAATACAAAGTATTGAAAGAATGGGAGCCATCCATACCTGTGACGCCTTCAACATGACATTCTAAGATTAAAAAACAGAGGGCTGTGAATAGTAAAAACGAAGGTTCCACCAGTGCAAAACTCCGTTGAAAACACTATATATTTTGTGTTTTTTTCTCAGAAGAAATAATCTGATTCTCTGCAATCAGCTCCCGCTGCTTCAAGTTCCCATTCTTTCAGCGGTAATACTTGAGTATTCCAATGATCTTTCTGATCCCAATTACCCCTAAGATCACAATGTTCTCTCAATTGGTAAAAATAAAAATTACAACCAGCAAAACAAATCCATGGAGATTCAGAGAAGGCAAAGAATAACATGATCCAACAAAAGGGAATATCAGTTTCTGAATTCAGAATGAGCATACCTTGTTGAACAGAACAGAAGCTCCAAAGCCACAAAAGAGGACATACTGCCACTGCGCTGGACTGAAGGGAGGACATACTGCTGTTCTGACCACATGCTTGTTTGACAACCAAACCTACCAATAAGGAAAATGTATAAGCAAAATGGATTATGCAGAGAATATGAGAAAAAACGAGAAATTCTTTAACCCGCAAATTTTGAACTTACGGATCACCGCAGTTTCGAATGCTGCCTAGGGTTCTATTGCCGGGAGTCAGAAGTCACAGAGAAATTGCACGGATTCAAACTTGCATGTTCAGAATATGCAATCCACTGGGAGCTTGCGTAACGGTCCGTCCAGGAGTTTGAAGGCACGCTAGACCACGGCACAGAAATCAAAATTAAAGAGAGGGATCTCTAATGGAAACATAGGTAAAATAAAAATACAAAGTACTAAAAGAATGGGAGCCATCCATACCTGTGACGCCTTCAACATGACATTCTAAGATTAAAAAAAAGAGGGCTGTGAATAGTAAAAACGAAGGTTCCACCATTGCAAAACTCCGTTGAATATATTTTGTGTTTTTCTCTCAGAAGAAATAATTCGATTCTCTGCAATCAGCTCCCGCTGCTTCAAGTTCCCATTCTTTCAGCGGTAATACTTGAGTATTCCAATGATCTTTCTGATCCCAATTACCCCTAAGATCACAATGTGCTCTCAATTGGTAAAAATAAAAATTACAACAAGAAAAACAAATCCATGGAGATTCAGAGAAGGCAAAGAATAACATGATCCAACAAAAGGGAATATCAATTTCTGAATTCGGAATGAGCATACCTTGTTGAACAGAACAGAAGCTCCAAAGCCACAAAAGAGGACATACTGCCACTGCGCTGGACTGAAGGGAGGACATACTGCTGTTCTGACCACATGCTTGTTTGACAACCAAACCTACCAATAAGGAAAATTTATAAGCAAAATGGATTATGCAGAGAATATGAGAAAAAACGAGAAATTCTTTAACCCGCAAATTTTGAACTTACGGATCACCGCAGTTTCGAATGCTGCCTAGGGTTCTATTGCCGGGAGTCGGAAGTCACAGAGAAATTGCACGGATTCAAACTTGCATGTTTAGAATATGCAATCCACTGGGAGCTTGCGTAACGGTCCGTCCAGGAGTTTGCAGGCACGCTGGACCACAGCACAGAAATCAAAATTAAAGAGAGGGATCTCTAATGGAAACATAGGTAAAATAAAAATACAAAGTACTGAAAGAATGGGAGCCATCCATACCTGTGACGCCTTCAACATGACATTCTAAGATTAAAAAACAGAGGGTTGTGAATAGTAAAAACGAAGGTTCCACCAGTGCGAAACTCCGTTGAATATATTTTGTGTTTTTTTCTCAGAAGAAATAATTCGATTCTCTGCAATCAGCTCCCGCTGCTTCAAGTTCCCATTCTTTCAGCGGTAATACTTGAGTATTCCAATGATCTTTCTGATCCCAATTACCCCTAAGATCACAATGTGCTCTCAATTGGTAAAAATAAAAATTACAACCAGCAAAACAAATCCATGGAGATTCAGAGAAGGCAAAGAATAACATGATCCAACAAAAGGGAATATCAGTTTCTGAATTCAAAATGAGCATACCTTGTTAAACAAAACAGAAGCTCCAAAGCCACAAAAGAGGACATACTTCCACTGCGCTGGACTGAAATAGATAGAATAAAAACCAATCTTGAATCACTGCAATAATTTAACTTTCATCACACTAATGCTTACAGACCATAGCTCGACGGAAAACCCTCCCAACAATGGATGCCTTTCCAACAAAAACCAATCTTGAATCACTGCAATATTCGAGTGTTTGCTTGGAAGGTTAAACTAGAGCTGATTATTAATGCAATTTGATCTAGGGTGCTTCATACAACCATGGATATCACAGAGCCTTACCAGAGTCATCCATCGCCAATTCTTCAACCCCATTAATGGATTGATCTTCTGAGACATCATTAACAGACTGGTCTTCTGCCTCATTCTGCTGCTTCGGCACGTTAGGAGGCTGCATTTTAGAATCGCAAAATGGATCCTTAGTGCTTCAGCTCAAAATCCTCAAAATCATAATTTCCAATACGAAGCCTTCGACAATTTTAAAGAATTTTCAAACATAAACCTGCATAAATCAAGATTGCAGCGTTCAGAAGCGAATGGACTTGCAGCTAATTTACCCATAGAAATACTCAAAAAATAAAACCCTTCAATTCCACAACCCTAAGTCACAGTTTAATGTAAGATAACGAATCCCTGAGCCTTCAGGCAAAATGGCCATAACGCTCCACCTTCAGATTGCTGCAGTTGCGGAAGATGAGAGAGAAGCAATGGTTCCTTGAGTATGCCAAGTGCTGGGTAGTTTGAAAAGTTAGTAATGAAAACCAGATATTTGATCCAACGGTGGCAATTATTCGAATCGTCTAACATCAAATCAGACGGAAAATAACGATGACAGCAAAGACCACAGGAAAGTTTATCTCAGAGGGAACGCCTTACGGCGTAAATATTTGTGGCCAAGTTCCCTAAATGTGAGATGTTGTGACTTGTGCAATTGTGCCTCCTTTTGATGCTCAAACGGGCACCTTAGTTGTGCAAGGATCACAAGATATCACTTTGGGTCAACTTAGGGTTGTTGGCACTGTCACCTTATCAACGAATCCTCTCACTTTGGATTACTTATTGAATCTTGGTGGTATCTTGTAGAGCCTCTAACTTACACCTCATCATCCACTATTACCTACTGTTTTTCATCACTTACCTCTCTCTTTTGCCTCATTTTCAATGTAAAACCACCCAGATCATTACATTAGATGTCATTAAGCATGATCAAGTGAGCTTTGCTAATGTGTGACTGTTTTGTTTAGATTTTGACATATTTACAGGCATTCCACAGCCCTCTGCCAATTCCGCAGCCATCTGGTGATTCCGCAGCCATCTGGTGATTCCGCAGCCTTTTTATTAATCTCAAGGTTCCACGTGTCATTTTGCCAAATGAGCCACATGGGCACTTAGAAATCAAGGTGCTCGAGGTTCCTGTGCTATTGGTTCAGCCATCCACGTCATCTGCACCTCCGGTCAACAAGGGTCAAGTTACGGTCAACAAAGGCAACTTAACGGTGATGCGTAAGCTGTTGGGTCACGTCAATCCAAACGGTGACTTATCCGTGTTACGCAGGTTGTGGGAGACATAATTTAACTCTGGATTCAATGCCCATAATGACTAGAACCTCCAGCTATCCACGCAGGCTTATGACGTGTTAATTAAACCTTAATTACGCATGACAGTCAGTTATTTTTCAGTTTTAGTTGTGCGTGTTAGGCTATCTTTCAGATGCCTATAAAAACTTGCGTCTACGTACGCTTAGATAACTTTTTAATTGCTGTGTTTTTATGAACTTGTTATAATTTTAGTGCATTTCAAGACTCTGTTTTAATAGTGCTGTTCTAGCACTCTTGACTGTGATTTTCTGCACATGGAGTAATAGAAGCAGTGCTGTTCTGAAGTTTTCAATACCTTGAGTCTTTTTTGGGTTATATGAATGGAGGGCCCCTGTTCATGTTAGCCTTGTACAGTATTTTATGTTCAGCATTTCCTTATTTCCATTCAGCATTTCCTTTTCTTGACATATGTACAACGTAATTTGCTTTCATGTTATTTCATTTCCAGCCTTTATCTTAAGCTGATCAGCATTGTTCTTTTGCAGGTTTTTAACCCGGGATTGCTTGTGTGTTATGTATTTGCTTTATATCTAGTGGTAGTTTCAGTTGACAGATTCAAAGTTGCTGTTTTACTTTATTTTCATAGCTAATTTTTAGTTTTATTTCTCAAATCTGTCTGCTAACATATGAATGATCTCTTTATTATAAATTGTCTATCTTTTAGAGATCAGAATACTGATAACTTGCAGCTGACTTTGGGTACTTTTTAGACTAATCTTTAAACTACTTTCTAATCGTGTCTTACACAGTACTATGTGTTAGAGGCAGAGAGTTAGAAAGAGCAAAACATTATAACTAGTCTTTAAAGTAGATTTTTCTCATTTTTATCATTTCTTAGACTTATCTTTAGCTACTTCCTAATCATGTCTTACACAATACTATGTGTTAGAGGCAAAGAGTTAGGAAGAGATAAACATTATCATTGGTCTTTTAAGTGATTTTCTTACCTTTTATTTGCAGCAGCATGAATGGTGTCTAATGCCATTAGAAAGTGGTTCTTTGCTTTCAATTCACTTTAATTCATTTATTTCCTTCAAGTTTTCCTTTTTAGCAAGTAGTTAGAAACCACTAATCACACACCTTCACTCATCTAGAATTCACCTTACACACACCATCACTCATCTATTTATAAATACATCACTCCATCTTAGGAAGATAAATTAACCACAAACAACACCCCAAACGACAAAAAGCTTTAAGAGGTTGCTTAAGTACATATAGTACACCTTCACTTCATCAGCTTACGAGCCCCGGGTTGACAATTAATGACATCAATTTAGGAACACTAAATTGACTAAACATATCTCAAAGCACAATCTGATGGTGTCTTTTATGTGACTAGATCACTAGTAGCAAAAACCATATCTACATTGCATGGTTCAACATCTTGATGGTCCCTATCTAATTGACCACAACTTTTGTATTCATTATTGCTTTAATTACAACACTCCCAGTAGATATTGATGGTATTCATGAGCCTATTTCTGGTTCTCTTCTTTACGGAAACAATATTATCTCCAAGGCACATGGTTTTGTGGCTCCAAGGCTTGAAGGAAGAATGACATAGGGTTTTGTGGCTCCACCTGGCAGATTGAGACTTGAAGAAAGCATAATATAGGGTTTTATCACTCTAGTTTTTGATGTGGTCTTACCTCTTTCAGGAGATTTGTTCATAGAGGGTTTTCATTGGTGGGATTCTATTCAAAATGATGACATGGGTACAACAAGAGATTCAAGTCCTCACACTAGCATCAACAATTTTCTAGAATCTTCCATTAGTTGGAGTTTACATTCCTTGGAAGGTTTATTATTTCCATCTCCCCTCATCTTGTCTGTTTTCTATGATCTACTTGCATATGGACCGCCAACTGACGTTTTTTCCTTGTGGTTATTTTTCCCCATGTATTGCTCCTCATGGGTTACCAATTTCCGTTATGGAGCCGTATATTTACAAAAATCTTTCATTGTTATTGACAGACTTGACTACCCTTATTACCCATGGGCTCTCCTGCCCCTCCTCGCCTCTAGATCTCCCTATCTCGCTTGTCAGTTTTGAAGGATTTCTTCCTTTTAGTTCTTCAGAAATTGGCAATCTTGCCTCCATTCCTTTTTATTCTCACAATGTAGTCCCACCAATCTCATTGAAACCTCCTCCCTTGACCACAATCCCCTCTGTAAAATCCCACTCATTCCCCCAAGCACAACCCCCCATGTGCTACTAGAAAATGAAAGAACCCCTCTGTTAAAGAAAAGAAGGGCCAACTCTCCTTCATTCTGGATGTTGGGATTGAGATTTACGAAGTCGTTTAAATGTATGAGTTTACATTGATGGGTTGTGCTCGTGGTCGTCATTTTAGTGGGAAGGCAATATCAGAATGGATGATAAAAGAGTAGGGGGCTCATTCAATTCACTACCAACTTTTAGATACCAGTAAAAGGTTGGATCATTTTCATTTTAAACAAGTCTAAAGAGGTTCATTGGGATTTGAATAAGGTTTGGAGTATTGAATCCACCCCTTTCATGCTAAATCATTGGACCCCTCTTTTTTATCCCACTTGGATAGAGGCTAGACAAGGCCCTTATCTGGGTTTAGCTTCCGAAACTAAATGTATAATTCTCATCAGAGTAGGCTCTTAGGGAAATTGGAAACAAGTTGGGGGAATACTTGTAGGCTAACCTCACTTTCAAAGACTTTGTGGAGATGAAAGTGGTGAGGGCATTGGTAAATTTGGATATCACATATGACTTATGGGGTGAAATGAAGATCAAACATCAAGGCATCACTTCTCTTTATAATTTAAACTATGAGGGTGTGCCATTTAGATATACCAAATGTCACAAGCATGCCCACAATGCTATGAATTGTTCACTGGGGTTTCATGCCATCAAAGGAAAGTACAAGCCCTTGTCTCCCAAGATGAAAAAGAAAGGATTTGTCCTGATGATGATGACTCCTTCCATGCTTTTTGTAACTGTCTCAGCTACCCCTACTATCTTGATGGCTTCTGCTCTCGAACTCACTGCAATTTTTCTTATGATTATTTATTGGGCTTCGATAAAGCAAAAATATAATCAGCCACAACTCCACTTAGCCACTACTTCAATGGTGTCACCTTTGGGTACTCTCTCTTCACCTGTTTCTTTAACTTCTATTTTTAGTTGTATTTTGGATTTGGGAAAATATTGCAATACAGTAGAACATGAACTCCTTGTATATATGTTATTGAAATTTTTGAAATTGAAATGAACTCCTTATAAATTTAACAAAATTTTTGAAATTAAATATCAATGGGAAGAATTTTTTTTATATTCCATTAGGAGGGAAATCCATCTCTTTATCTTTCCTTTTTAATGAACTAACTCAGTTTTTAAAACCTTCACATCTTTGCTCTAATTCATAATTCATGGAGGTCGAAATTTTCCCACGTAGTACCTACTTTCAAGTCCTTTGTTTATGTATGTGTAGTTATGCTCTACCCCACTTTTATGAGGTAAAATCCAAGTCATGCATTTATTTTTATCTAAACTCAGTGACTGAAAATCATCCATCTATATTCACCATACTCAATTGGTCTAACGTTCAATAGTACATGAGCCTAGTAGTGTAGGTGTGCCTTCTTCGTGTCCTCAACAACAAAGATGAGAAAAGATGAGGCATATGTTGTGGTTATGAACACCCACAACGGTAGGTAAGTAGAAGGAATCTGATCTCTCTCCTGTAGGTCCTTAGACTCCTACATTCGCAGGTTCAACTAGCCCAATTAGGTAGCTGAGATCGGTGCACTGCAATGAGAAGGGAAAATTTAGAATGAACCCAAGGCCTCACTACTCTTTAGCTAGTCAAAGGGCCCATCAACATCATTTCTGTTTACGGCCAAGGGCACATTTATTAGGAGGTCGAGTTCA
The DNA here is from genome assembly GCA_000404065.3 of Pinus taeda. Lineage (NCBI taxonomy): Eukaryota > Viridiplantae > Streptophyta > Pinopsida > Pinales > Pinaceae > Pinus > Pinus taeda. Next base: position 91,403 of record APFE030354716.1, on the reverse strand, counting down.
TTTGGTTTGGAGGCAAAAAATATTCAAAATTACCAAAATTATCTGGAGGACAAACTCAATTATTGGAAGGCCAAGCCCATCAAGTATTGTGACCATATTTTTAAAGAGGCTGAATCTATCTGGAGGTGGATTTATTATCAGAGGGGTCGAATTATTCAGTTAGGGCAAGATCATTGTTTTTTGATACTGTATCCTTAAGCAAATAGTAGAAAAAGTTGTTGAAGGTTCCAGTGTTTTGTAAGACCAAGATTAGCTTCTTCTAAAGGCCGATTTGTTTCATTGTTGCCAGATCTATAAACCAGGATCAATAATGCACTATAAATCTTCATATCAAGCTAATATGATCTACAAGCCACTTGAATTCTCTCAAATTAATGAAGCTCCACACGAAATTCTAGAAAATGCCATTGATAACATTCCTACATTCCAAGAAAATAATTTTCTTTTTGCCTTGGATCATTCGCTAAAATTATGAGTGTGATTTAAAATGGGAGGAGCAAGACACTTAGACGTCACCACAAAATTGTTTACATTGTCTCCTGTGGATGGTGTTGTGGAATGGTGGAAAGGATTTCTTGATAATTAATGCAATGCATGCCCCCTTAAAAATTCTTTCCTCGAGAAATAGGGAGAATGAAAAGATAATAGATACTTATTGGTTGCTCTTAGTAGTTCTAAAGGAAACCTGACTGAAACTATAGAAGAGTTTAATAAGTGGTTTTACTGGATTGTGCAGAAATCACCATGCAAATATTAAAAGTCTAGAGGCAACCATACTTATATATTACCTTGATTCAATTTATGGAGAGGTTTATTTCTAGATCAAAGAAAATGATCCCGAGAACCTTAAGGCAATCCAAATTTGTTGAGTTTAGGATAACATGTTCTTGCTTAAGATAAATACTTCAAATTTCGTATTAGCCCATTTGTTAGCCATTTCACTTTCATTAGCACTGAATCATTATCACATTGACATCAACTTAAGAAACAACATATGATCGAATCCGAAGACAAGCCAAGACAAGGGAACACAATAATTGGCACAAGCTAGGGAAAAATCCCAAAATGGGGAAAACCCTTGATCAAATATTCTTATTATCAATATAAAATGTTTAGCAAAGAAAGAGAGAAAGAGAGTACAATCAATGTCAAGGTTGACTTACCAATATGATGACTAGAACCACTGACCATGTGCCAAATATACAACCTAGACAAGTTTGCAATTATGTCTTCAAATAATAGAAGACAAGTTCTGCCCTAACCAGTAGACAATATTATTCAAAATTGCAACTCAATAGGTTCCAAAATGAGCTCGGTTTTGGTTTACTTGAAGCAAATTCCTTTCTAATTATAAAGAGGGCAAGGTAGTCCCAAATTGAGTAGTGAAGCTTGGTCAAAGCATTGACGAGTTTTGAGGTCAAAGATCTGTAGTTAGGGCTTGTATATTAGTGCAAATCTTGAGACACTTTTTGTGGTCCTTCCTTCAGGCAAACCTGATATAAGGTTTTGTGCTACACACAACCTCCATCAAGGTTTCATGTCTACTTGTACTGCACCTTGTTCTGCTCCTTAGAATAGCCTTTCGATCCCCTTTCCAAGACTCACAAATCCTAAGGCCCTCCTGTAATGATTACAAGAAGATGCATTCTTCAATAGAGATGAAGGCTCACCAAAATTCTGTGCCCTGACCTATCGCTACCATGTTCCTTCAGGATCAAACCTATGGAAGGAAGAACACACCAAAAACATCCCCAATACTTGTCATCCTAGCTCCTTCAAGCTGCTGCTACCTCATAAATATATTAGAGCCCTTGAGTTGTGTCAAATGAGGTTGAAACGAACCTCTTTATATAAAATTCAATGGGGTTGAATGTTGGAGAATCTAGGGAAAAGTAGCATTGTGATGAGTATTTGTGACCTTATAAAAATTTTTGAAGTCTTTTTACTTTTTCCTAGTTTAGCTTATGCTTCATGTTCTTCTTATTAGCGCATATGTGTGTACTTCAACAAACTGCTACCAAAACAAAATAGAAAGAATGAAAAGTTTGGCTCTCAGCCATGGACAAACCCTATCCACTCTTGAGAGGGAAACCCTTTGTAATATTTCTCTTATTGAAGCTTCTTATTTGAACAACCGCCAAACCCTAGACCCTTGACTATAGAATTGTCCAAGCACAAGTCAAATCCATCCTCTTTCTTCACTATAGCTTTTGACACATGGACCTCTATCTTCTAACACTTTTGCTCCTTAGTACTTTGTCCTTTTCTACTATTCTAAGTTAGGAAACCCTAGAATATTAGGGCTTCTCTTCTTCGCTATAAGGATGACATTCTTCGCTTTCCTTGGAGACCTTGTAGACCTTCTTATACATTCAAGTGAGGTCTCTCAATATGTTGCCTTTGGCTGTTATCAAGTCTGCAATAGTCTACTGCTAAAGTCTTCTCACATGTGGATAGAAACCCTAGAACAATCCTCCTTGCTTCACTGGATGGGGAGGCCTAATAGATGTTGTGTATTAGCCCAAAAACAAAGATATTTCTATTATGATTTCCTGTTGTACTTAACCGCAAATAGGTCCTTTCTTCCTCTCATGTATGGTTGTTGATGCCCTAGAAGACAACCCTATAGCTTCATTGTTTTGTCTTCTTGTCTTGCTGCTCTTGTAGACTTCCTATTTCAACTTTCTTGTGTCTCTTTGCTTTTAGATTTCAAAGCTAAGTTCCATGTTTAATGAGGAGTGGACAATGTCTATAAATAGAGGTTTGTCCCTCTTCTTTAGGCCAACTTGACTGTCTTTTAATACTGACTTACAATTTGCATTATAATTCAATTTTTACCCATCGTTTTGCTGCTTGGAGACCACGTTGATGCTAGGAGAGGATTTCATAATTATATTTGACTTTGACTGCTTAGAAGAACTTCAAAATGTGCTTGACCTATTTTCATTGAGAAAGAAGCTCATTGCCAAATAATACAAAAATAATTTCTTTTTTTCTTGAATACGTACAAATATCAAAATTACATTTATGAAGACTTAGCCTAGTTACATTTCCTTCAACATTGAAGAGACATGACTTTTGGGCTTATTGAGCCGACATATAGGTGAGGTCGACCTCAATGATTTTATATGATAGAAACATAAATTCAAAAACACGCTTTTCTTTAACTAAATTTGATTAACTTTAGGTTAATTTTGGTCCTCTTGGAAAGAAGAATTCATTGCCATAATTATCTTGTTCAAGAGACCTGCCCAAAGTGGAATTTGGCCCTAGTTTTCAATTTTAACCACTCCCTCTCAACTAGGGAGAATTCCACTTGCCAATACATCCAACATCAATCATGCCATCATGTCATTGTGAACCATCTCAGTATCTCTTTTCTGGTTTGCTCTACTAAACACTGATATGAATAATAAAGAATAACTGATTGAGAGTGAGTCACAAGACCTTGCCACTCTCCACTAACAAAATTCAATCCATATAACAAAAGGGTGAATTAGACTAAATCCCAAGTGATCAAGTTAAAGAAACATCATTCATCATAGACATAGGGAGTATGAATACATGTTTCCGTCGGTAGTGATATTGTCCTAAACCATTTTTCTGAACTCATTGGCCAGATGAGAGGTACATCCCACGTGTCAAAAACTACATGGGTAGGATGATGGAAGAAAATCAATAGATAAAAGAATATATCACATCCTGCTCACAACCACTTGTAGGGAAAGGGGAAACAACATCCTACAAACACATTTCATAATCACACGTATGGAAAAGATGAACCACACCATACAAACACATATCACAATCATTATAGGGAAAGGATAAACCACATCCTACATGCATGAAAAACAACAATAGTAGGAAGGATCCTACACGTGGGGAAAGGATGAAACATGTCCCACCGATATGTCAACCACAAATCATATGGAACAAGCATCCTACATGTTGGGAAAGGATGAACCACATACCACCGACATGTCAATAGATGCCTATATGAATCTCTCACTAGGGTATCTATAGGAGAAGGTAACCCACTCATCCTGCTCATATGCCACAGGAGAAAGTGAACCACTCATCCTATGCATATGTCATCAACAGTAGGGGAAGATGAGCCACTCACCCTAAACACATGTCAACCACTATGGGATATCACAAGGGAAGGTGAACGACTCACCCTATACACAACACACCAATAGGGGAAGGTGAACCACTCACCCTATGGTCGTTAGAAGCTCCCAAAGCTCAATGTTCAACCAAGACCCTCATAGTAGGGTCTATCCACGACTCCCAGTCTCTCCCCGAAGAAAGATAATCTTGACCTTACCAAGAGGATGACAGTAATATGCTCATCCAATCAAAAATGATGGAGCTTGGTATCTCTCCAATGTACATATCAAATAAGATGATACCCAATACTTGGAGCTGTCGTGGAACATGGATTCCCTGGAAAATGAACCTGACTAAAAAATATCCCAATATACAATGGTGGTTACTAGTACGTGCTCAAATGGCTCACTGAAGAGCTTCTTGAACCAACTGGCTTCATAATAAGCCATACTTGCTCCTATATACATCCAACCTCAATAATGCTTCCAGAGCAACCAAATCAAGAGATACAACATTGGATGTGCTTTTCCATCAATCACACTGCCAATGGAGCCACTATCAGAATATCCAATATTTGAGGCTTTATCCATAGATTGACTCAAAGCCTTCATAGTGAGGCATATGACTGATATTGTTTTTATCAAGAATACCAGGGATCCCACAAGATACACATAAGAAAACTTGCAACATTTCCAGTTCATTAGAGCTTTAAGTGCAGGAAATAGTGCAACATGGCTAGGTATTTCATCTTGACTTTAAAGGTCAATTTCCTCTTACATTGATAAACGAGAGGGTCATTAATCAAACATCATCAATAGTTTCATCTTTACAATCAGCATGGCCTATCCATAACTCCCTCTGAATATAGGTAAAGTGACAATGCTAAAGCATAATCACCGAGCCATCTCTAACCTGACCCTTTTCCTTAGGTCCATGTGACAAAGTCATCAACCATAATTTGCTGCCATGGCTTGTCTTTGTCAACAAACATAGGGTAGGAAGAGTCATCGAGATATACTACCAGGTGTTCTGAAGCCTTTCTTGATGAGATTCTTATGAGAGAGACTTTCCACAAGGCACCTGCAACAACAAACTTCTAAGAAGCTTACCTCAGAACAGAAAGAAAGCTTTGTAGAATCATCATGGTCCTTCTTCAACCAAAATGAAGAAATAGATGCATTATCCTCCTGTTAGCACTCAAATCTACCTTAGGCTAAAATAAGGTAAAACTCAACGCTACATCAAACCACGCTCAGCCTCGTAGCTAGCCCTACGAGGACAGGAGAGGGCTCACTCCGGGTCAATCTCGGCAAAAGGTAATCTAAGCAGCTCGAGATGAATAAATTTGCAACTGATCTTAGGATAGGTATTAAGTGCAGGGGTTTGATTTGATTTTGGTTTTTTAGGGTTTTGTTGAAAACAATGGGAAAGGCAATTTGGGCTCGGGGATGAGGCACAGTTTCCGCAGAGATCTGATTGGGGCAAGGAAGGCAATCGTTTTGATGCTTTAAAGCAAGTGAGGTGGGTAGATCAGACTGGTGAGGATCTAAGGAGAGAAAGGAAGTCTCAAGGATTCTCCTGAAACTGAAGAAAAACATGGAAATTTAAACAAACTTAAAGGCAGAGCATAACCATCGATGGATTCTACCTTAACACTTCATTTGTTCAATTGCAGAAGATGAAAGAAGGAAAATGATGCACATAACAACTTATGATTACTGAAAGAAGCACACCATCAAATAATAAAGCCACATGGATCCCAAACAGTGCTGCAAAACCCTGGTCTTTCCTTAGCCAAAAATGCAGAGAAAATATGACAATAGTAGCCAAGCAATCCAAGTGTCCACCTCTCCAACCTCTGAAATGATTGAGAAAAATTACATCATATAAGACATCCTAACCCATTCCTTTCCTCTAGGGTCAGAGCTCATCTTCTAGGAGCTGTTGAACTAATCTCTAACAAGGACTGAAATTAGGTAGTCAAACAACTTACCCCTATATGCTAGGAAACTGATTCATTCATTTAATTTTCACCTTTTAGTGAATGAATCCTCTAGAACAAGTAAAAATGTGCCAAAATTACATCATAGTTATTAAATTACATCATGAATAGTCAAGAGTAGTATCAAGAAGCAAAACTAGGCGAATTTCTGAGATGAACAGTGAAAATTTGACCAAAACTCTCAATGCGCTGCGCCCCTGAGCTCTATGCATCGTGCGCCTTTCGGCCTACGTTTGGGGCACTTCCCAAAATCCAAATTGAGCGCAGGATAGCTTGTTAGAAAGCCCTAGATGTCTACATTCCAACCCAAGTGGCATGTTTCAATTTGGAGTTCATTTTCCCCTCCAAAACTTCATTCTCCCATAAGTACTTCCTGCTAGTGCAAAAGGTGGCAGAAAGGTGGTTTTCATGGTGTTTTTGGGCCTTTTGATCATCCAGAACTTGATGAAATGCCTTGGCCATACTAGAGCATGTATAACTTACCATGAAAAATCCACAACTATAAATTTTTCCTCCAGAAAGTGTCCCAATCATAAGCGCGCATGTCGACGCGCTACGCGTTGAGCTGAAAAACCTGTTTTGCAAGCCAAAAATTTCAAAATGACAAAAATTTCTCTGAAATTTCTCAAATTCGGAGCGAAGAACCTCCATCATGTATCATACCCAGACACCGAAGCCTCGGCAAAAATACGGCCTGGATCAGGTGTTTTCACAACGTTTCAGTGTCCTCCTGGTGTATGCAGTTCAGTGGTGCAATCTCTGTCTTGGCCATATAATGTATCGATGTCCGCCTCCATGATGTTGCAAAATCTGTGTTGGCTTGAATGAGATGAAGAATGAGGATTTGGTGCTTTTTTTTCAAATTCCAAATGTGGGAGGAACTATGGGAAATAGGGCTGTTTGAATAGTGGACTGTGGGAAATGAGCTATGGGAACAACATGATTTCAATTAAGTGAAGAAAGGGAATAGGGAAAAGGGAGGCATTGTATGATGATATGAAAATAGTGGGGAAAGGAAAATACAAGTGAGATATGGAATTTTTTGGCACCAAAGTCAAATTATAAAACTTCAAATTCAAACCCTAAAGAGGCATTTCTTTACAAGAGAGTAGGGTTTGTGTTTTTTAACATTCATACTCTTACAACCGATCTTCAAACAACTCCAAACATTGACCAAAGATAATAGAAAGATGATTTAAACTTACATGAGGCAAAGGAGACTGAGAGAATTTGAATTTTCAAGATTAGTGGCAAAAATTGAGTTCTGGCCCAATGCGTCGCGCGCTCCCAATGCGCCGCATGCATGCAAATTTACACTGGCCAATGGAGCCCAGTGCGCCGCGCGCACCCAATGCGTCGCGCGCCACATCGTGCATTTTGCAAGAGGATTTTGGAGGCCTTCCTGATGTTGAAATCAGGTGCAAGATAGCTCATTGGAAATATCTTTGAGTCTGCTTTCGAACCCAACCCAAAGTTTTCAATTTGGAGTTCATTTCCCTTGTCAAAAATCAACTCTCCCAAGACTGGTCAAAATGTGCCAAATGAGGCTGCCTCAAGGAAGAGTGCTGTTGCAGTCAACTTTTGAATGTCTTCCTCAACTCCAAATTGAGCTCATGATAGTTCATTGGAAATATAGTTTTGTCTAGTTATCCTTTGACTCATCAAGAAAGTCATTTGGCCAACCAAGCTAGGAGAAAACTTGATTTTCCCAAGGTCACTTTAGAGGTGCATCAATTCTCTGTAGGCGATTGTATTTTTGACATTTCTTTAAAACCATAATAGATGTGTAAAAAGTGAAGGATTTTTTCCTTCCTTGGCCTGTTTTGGACAAAAACCTCTCTCCGTTTTTCAAAATTCATCTTTGATTGCTTTGAAACATCCTTTGAGTTAAACTTGTCCTGATGTGTGAAACAAGGAATTTTGTCGAAATGAAGCGAAATGAAGGGGATAAGGGGCTTCTAAATTCTTGGGGAAATTTTTTGAAGTAGGGAGGGATGTTAGGAAGCAGTGGAAGTGGAATCTCAAAGATTGAGTGAGGGGAAATGGGTCCAAAAGGGCAAAACATAGGCCTAGCCTAGAAAATTGCCAAGTTGTGGCAAGAAACTAGGGTTTGTGCAAAATAAGGAATTTGGGGATCTCAGTGATGGGAAGTATTTAAATAAGGTATATAATGATAGGGGAAGGTGTAATGAACATCAGGATACAAGTTTTGCTAATGATTTGACCATTCAAGAGAAATTGCCTCAAAACCCTAGGAGAGGGAAATGAACTTGCCTAGGCGCAACTGAGGCATGAACAAGGTTAAAAATGAACCCAATGGAACTGAATGATGATAAAACCTTCTGAATGAGATAGACTCAGCTGATAGTGACATAGATTGAAATTTGGGCAACTTTGAAAGGAGTGAAAGCAAACCCTAGACCTAATGCCTAGTGACCAAATTTTGCTTGAAGACTCACTGAAATGACAAAAATTTGATTTTGACACCTTAAAATCACTTGTAAGAGCATGTTTGATCACTAGAGGAAGGCTGCAAAGACTGACACTAACACCTCCTTTGCTAGATGACAATGACCAATGAATTAAATTACCCAGTCCATGATATCCAGTCATCCATATTCATAAATATGCCTTTCATAAGATCATGGGTTAATGCATCAAGGAGCTCAATAACATAATAAGGATGTCAAGATCAGGGTCCTCACAGTTCCATCTGCTTATCATGCTTTTCAAGACATAGGATTTGATATGTTTTCATGCTGATAAGGGTTGCTATAAGGATTATCTCCAAAAGTTCCATGCACTTTTTCTCCTAGCTGCTAGACTTCCAAGGATACTCAAGGGTACCAATATAAAGGTGCTGCATAAACTTCCATTCCTCCGCTGCTAGATAAATAAGTAAATTTTTGCTTCCATACACCATCATTTCTCCTTCAATTATTGCTACAATTCACTACATCAAATACCACCATCATTTCTTTAAATGATTATTGTCATTGCTCCTCCATTCCTCTTGCACTTCTCTATTTAAAAACATTTTGTTGATTGCTTAACTCATGAAGTTCTTATAGACATTAAATTTAAAGATACTGTCTTATTGATTATTGTCATGAACACTCCCAATGGAGCTTCTAGCGTTTCTAAAATTAAAGGCTCTGGTCTAGAATTATATATTAATCAAAAGCATCTGAAACAACTTGCCTACTATTCTATGTTTTGTATGCGTTAATGATAATTACACCTCAAGTGTAATGATTCTTTTTGTACTTGAAGCATTTTTCTATCAACAGTACATCGCAAGGATTAGGTTGGATGATGCTTTTATGGATCCCTTCAGGTTGATGGCCTTGGTCTACAAACCACTCATTCAATACCATGCTAGCAAACTCTAGAAGATCTTTGTGCTAGTGAAACATTGTGATCTTCAAAACTTCCTTACCACAGGTATTCTTTAGTTAGGCCCACAGGTGGACTATCATGAAGACTTTAGGATTACTATCATACAAAGGGTTACTATCACAATGGTGATGTGTCAAATTGATAGTCTTAAGCAATTGTTGTAGGGAAATGATGAATTTGCTCTTCCCTTACTATTGTGAAAGGATGCTTGACCTGTTGTACTAACACTGAAAATATTGATGAAGTCCTTTCAGCTATAATATTGCAACTATCATTTAAGTCTTTTACTGTAAAGGCCGTATCAAAAATACATATACAGTCATTTAGATGAGCCTTCAATTTTGCCTTCTACCAAAATTGCACTATAGCTTTCTTTAGGAATTGTTTATTCAAGTTTCAAGAGAATGACTCCAACATGTCTCTTACTTTTCTATAGGTAGATAATCACTTTCCACGATGATTCTCAATAAAACAATTCTACAATGAAAGCTGAGCTTGGAGAATGCCTTTCAGTGGCCTGAACCTTCAAGGTATTTTCTGAATCGGTGCTCTAAACTCTTTGCTATCTAGACAATACAGAAGAACTGTCACAGATCCTTCACAACTGCTTAAGAATGATGTCATATATAGTCTTGCATTGAACCTACAGAAGATGAGACTTAGCTTAAGAGACCTGTAACGATCCTTCAAGACCTATAGAATATTCTTAGATCCAAACCCACAAAGATTAGACACAAACTTCGTTCTTCACCTTGCAGAATAGTTTCCCATAAACAAGAGAATTATGTTGTGTCTTAGGTCTTTAAGTCTTCAAAATAAAAAAAAACTTCGATGTTCTGTAATTGATGACCTAATTGGGACTTGCCAATGAGACTTCTTTCTTATACCTCAAGGATGACCATATCCCAATTGGATTGCTTGATATTTTTCAGTCTGAGATATACAAGAGGATGTCCTCAAAATACTTCAGTTCTCTACCGACAAGAGAAAGGAATACACCTCAACAAAATACAGGTCTGCAAAATATACAGCTCCTTGGTCTAGAAGAAAAACAAAAGAAAAGCTTTTTTTTTTGTGCATTAGCATCCCAGGACCACAAATATTTAGAGATAATTGAATTCTCTGTCTTTGACCATTCACTTTGATCAGAATTCTCTGAAATAATGCACTTGGATCTTGACTTGAAATAGGAACTTGGTTGTAGGTATGCTACTATGAAACTGACCTTCTTTTCAACCCTCTCTGAAACTCTGACAAACCATAGATCTGCAACCTCAACTGTGGCTATTTCCACATATATTCTTCAAGAGAAAGGAGCTCTAAATCAAACCTTGTGGAGACTTGGTTTGGTACAAGATTTCTTTGATTCCTGATTCAAAACAATGAATTCATCCTTCTTTCTGCTGTTGATCAACAAACTTCACTTAGTGATGCTTTCTGTTTCACTCTTCTTTGGGCTTGTCCTCACCTGAGCTTTGATACCACATTGAGTTTAGGATGACATGTTCTTGCTTAAGATAGATACTTCAAGTTCTATATCAGGCCATTTGTTAGTCCATTTCACTTTCATTAGCACTGAATCATTATTACATTGCTAGCAACTTAAGAAGGAACATATGATCGAATTAGAAGACAAGCTAAGACAAGAGAACACAATAATTGGCACAAGCTAGGGAAAAACCCAAGATGGGGAAATCCTTGATAAAATATTCTTATTATCAATATCAAATGTTCAGCAGAGAAAGAGAGAAAGAGAGTACAACCAATGTCAAGGTTGACTTGTCAATATGATGACTAGAACCACTAACCATGTGCGAAATATACAACCAATAAAAGTTTGCAATTCTATTTTCAAATAATAGCAGACAAGTTTTGCCCCAACCAATAGATAATAGTATTCAAAGCTGCAACTCAATAGGTTCCAAACTTTGTTGCTAGGAAACGTGGGTTCTGGGATGGGGACGAGTACGTCATCTTTTGAAACAGGGTGCATGGGTTTGTTGAGGTCTATTATATAATATATATATATTATATAATATATATATATATATATATATATATATATATACATATAATACATATATATATATATATATATATATATAATATATATATATATATATATAATATATATATAATATATATATATATATATAACATATATATACATATATAATTTTATAAATTATAATATATATGAATTTGTATATTTTTCAACTTTAAACAAGAAAAATAAAATATTTATGATTTAACCGTATTGATTTCAGAGGTTAAAGGTTGATCGAATATCCTCTTTCAAGAGATAATAGAGCCCAATTTATGTATCCTTATTCACTGTCCAAATTTCAAGATTTTTTCCAAATCTTGTAGCAACTTTCCTACTCAAGTAATCAAGTTAATTGTAGAAGTTATGACAATCAGCGAGTTAAAGTTCTTATCAGATGGTGCATGTTACAGGTGTGTCCTTCCCAATGGCATTGTAAAATTTGGGAAATTTTCTCTTAAACAATATCAGACTTTGCCTTGTTAAACAACAATTTGTCAGAGAACAAGCTATGTTTATTGCTGATCCATCTCTGATGTAGAAGACTAATTTTAATCGCTGAGGATCTATTATTTAAATGTTGATATTCCATTTATATACTGCTGTAATACTACCAGGTTCCACTGTTTTGACCTTCACTACATCTATTGGTGTCTAGTTAATTGCATGGTTGGTTATACTCAGAAATTTTCATCATTTTATGTTGTAACAGTAGCTAAAGTCTAATTGAGAGTTTTAAATGAGTTGTCTAGTTATTTGAAGCATTTTCCTATTGTTGTAATGACCCCTTTCCATGTCACTTGAGAGAAAATATAAAACCAACATCTACAACAGTTGTCCCTCAACTTTTTATCACTCAGAATTATCCTTAGAAGTTATTAGAAGAAGGAAGCATCTGAGGTAACAAAAAACCAATCTTTTAGGCTTAGGCTCTAGCCAACCTAAGTCGAAAGAGGGCTTTCTATATGTAATTTAGCTTTGTTTTTATGGGATTTTAGGCTAGTTCTTAAAGTTCATTGAGGTTTTAATTTTGAATTGAAGGTTGGGTGATAGAATTCTTGGAGCAGATGGATAGAGTTAGGTCTTCAAGCCATTGGGCTATGGAGTCAACAAATAGATAGCATAACTAGACCAGATCATTAAAGGGAATTTTCAAAGGGCAGGCTAGCAAAGAAAAATGCAAATCTTAGGCCTAATGGGTGAAATGGTTCTAACCAGGGTGAAAGGGCACTTAAGAATCCTTGGACCAAGATCAAAATGAAGAACAAAAGGTGATCATGAACAAAGGGAAATTAAGAATCCTTACTGCAGACCAGAGGAGAAACTACAAAATCTAAGAAGAAGGTAGTAATTCCCTAGCTAATATAGTTTAGGAGAAAATATTAAGAATGTAAAGTAGTCAAGGCAGAGTGCATTTAAGAAATTTTTGAAATATCTTTCCTGGCTATATGTTTAGATCTTAGAAATTTACATAAAATATTATGCAAAAACATAAGGAAAAACAACGCTGAACATAGGAGAATACTTATTTGTATTCTGCTTCACACAAGAATCTTGTAAAATATAAGATCTTTATTGCTTGATCCAGCAAACCAATACAATCGTTGATACAATAGAACTTTGATTTGAGAGAAAAAGTATATAGACATGTCTTGGAATCCACCCTACATACTTCGAAATGTGAATTATTTATACAAAAATATTTACAAAATACCTCAAAAAAACTTGAAACTTAATCTAGGGAATAAGAATATCTTCTTGCATGAAGATAGAGACAGATGTTAAACTGCTACATGTTGTCCCTTTTATTGTGGTGTTGCTGGACCTTTTTAGTTAAGTTGGAGCCCTTTAAGCTGGCTAATATTTGTAGCACTTCTACACTAGAATCTTCTTTTCTTTCATCTTTCAACTGATACTCTTTGACCTTGCTACTCTTTGACCCTACTACTCTACTTTTACCTGTTTCACTGGCTGCCTTCAGATTTACTGTGCAGTAACTTTCTAATGTAAATTTATCATAGTAAATCTGTCATTTTTTCTAACCATTTTGCATCAGGTAACTTTATTTTTACCATCCTTCTATAGATTTCATCTGCCTCTGTGTATTTTGAAAAATTTGGATTGGTGGGAAACAAATGTTTCACTTCATGCTCTATGAAAAACAAGTTCTCAAATGTATCATATAATACTTTGCCTATTGTAAAAGCTTTAATAGCTGAAGAGATGGATTTTTCCTTGGCCAACTTCCTGAGTCTATCACTATAGTCTAATTGGGTCATGAGTTTGTCATTGATGACCATAGGACTGTGAATACCTTTGTCCCTTAAAATCTGAAACTTAGCCATGAACCTACCAATGGCTACCCACATGTTATGGCATTTCTCTTCTAAGTTATGCATGAGGTTTCTTTTGGAAAGAACCTTTCTAATCTCCATAATGGCTTCATTCCTATCTTCTATGTTAAGGTCTTGGAGCTCATAATGGTTCTTGCTATTTAGGAAGTGGATGAGTCGATTTGCGTCCTCTAGTTTGTCTCCCAATTCTTTGTTCACTTTTTGGATAGCTTCAGTGGCTATCTTCCTTAATTTTGTCTACTCAAATATAACCTGAATTGATGGCCAAATATCATTGACAGAGTCAATGATATTGGCCGAAAGCATTTCTTTGGTTTGTCTTAGAGGCTTTTGTAATGTTAAATCCTTCTCCAGGATTTTGATTCTTTCACCGATTCTCTGGGCCTTCTGTGTTTCTTCTTTCTGCTGGATTTGAGAAAGTTTTTAGTTTTTTTCCATACTTTCTAGTTTATCCTTTAATCTCTTTAGCTCTGTAGCCTAGATAGACATATCTTCCATGGATTTCACAAGTTTTGTTGTTTTATCTGTTGATGTACCTGTTGCTGTAGTAGATTCTACGTTTACTAGCAATGTTGTGGCAAGTAGAGCTGTGGGTGCCAATGATGCTGCTAGTGTGGAAGGAACTATTGTAGTTACTGTGGGGATGCCAGTTCTAGAGGTTGTGGCCAGGTCACTTTGCTTCGACTGAATTAAAGTGTCCAACTCCTTTTCTATCTCCTTGAGTTGATTGTTTAGTTTCAGAACCAAGTTCATGAACTCTTCATGTCCTTGTTGTGCTTCTAGGACTTCCTATGTCTATGGGTGATGCAGCTGGGGTATCTTTAGCTACTTCTTGAGTGCAGCAATTTCATCATTTTTCTTCTTAATCATCTACTTTGTAGCATTTACATATTTGGGATCGTGTCCCAATTCAATCACTGAGTCCTCTAAGGAATTGATTCTATTATCTTTAGCCTGTGAGGAGTCTTTCTCCAACTGAAAATGGGCTGATATATTGTTCAGGGAGTTTTGTAATTGGTGGGAAGCAATGGCCTTCCTTGTTAATGTGGAGTATATCATCTCCCCATTTTCTTGTGTAGTTTAATCTGGTCAATGGGATGGATATCCCTTGCCAGTACTTCAAAGTCCACTTTCTTAAAATCTGATGTTCTCCTTGGGTGCTGAGTGGTTGTCTTGATGAAATTCATATGCATTTTCCCCTCTCTCACATCAAAGGCTAACATTAGCCTTGTTTTCTTAGTGGGAGTCTTATTTAGATAATGTGCATATGTTTAGGCTTTAAGCCTCTCATTCCTAGCCTTGATATCTTTGTATCTTTCCTTTATGTATTTATCTTTATCTGCTGGCACCCTAAAGGAAGATACCTCAATACTTTGCTACCTTTCCAACATCTGATTTTGTGATGCGGAAGGCTCTAGCATGCCCTTAGATGGAGTAGTTGGCCTGCTCCTATTTCCTTCTGCAATGGTGACCTTTGTTGTTACCTCTGTGTATTCCTGTTTAGAGGCATGATTTATTCTTTGTCTTTTAGCTTGGCTGGTTTCTGCGTAAGCTTGTGAAGTTGCTCTTGTTGAAGTGGTGGCCCCTTCCCTATTTCTCTTTAGGTTTTTCTCCTCATTTAGAGGAGTCTGTACAACTCGAGGGGTGCTCATGGTTATCTCTAGTCTGTTTGGTATGTTTGATTTCTCTGGTATGTCTAATTCTTCTGGTACCTTCGATGGTTCTGGCTTATCTGACTGTTCTGACACCTGCAGGAAAGAATCCTCATCAAGTTGTTTTTCCAGATCAATTAATGTGTTTTCCACAAGAACTTCTATATTATCCTTGTCCTATAAAGTGTTTTCCACCCATTGCAACTGGTTGGCATACTTTTCTATCTCAGGGATTTGGTGATGGATATAGGGCGCAATCTTGTTCTTCTGCCTTCTTTTGCAGATGAAGTCCGAGGGATCATATCTCCATATGAAGCTATGTTTTAGTTTCAATCTCTGAAGGATTAGTTTGCCTCCTTCCCAGCTTCTCTGCTATTACAAATAAAGGGACCCAATTGGTCTTCAATTTTGAGCTGGGCTTTCCTTTTGCCTTTAACAAAGTTTACCACATCTGAATTTATTATTTTCCTATAGTACTTCAGGGCAAATAACTTTATTGGGAGGTATTTAGGTAGTTTGTACGGGGCCAGCTCATAGCCATAAATCTTGATTTCTGTGTGGTTTTGGTACAAGTACCAATCTCCCACCTGATGATTGATGTTTGGATGAAGGATTCTCCTAATTTTAGGACTGATTCTTGGTGGAGGGGTCCCAGTGAGCATGGTCATCACAGGGTGGACAAAGGAATCAATGAATTCCTTGTATGAATAGGGGGAGGGATGTTGATGAATCAATGGGGTCCAGAAGATTACTGATCTTGGTTGGCCCTTGGTGTCCAATTTTTTCAAAGTGGGAATTTGTCGGACTGGTAATATAGGAGAAGGTGACACAAGACTGAGGAGTATTTGAAGACTCTCCCATTACTTATTATGAGGAACTGTTCATGCATCCTGTCAGCTCTAAATTGAGAATAGTCATATATTACAACATAAGGTTGTCCTGGAGTGTATATGGACATGAAGGCTAGAATAATCTCATCAATATATTCACTAGTGGTATAACCCAGGACCCTAGATATCATATCCACAATACTTCTACCCAAAGGAGAAAATAAAGCTGCTACATATGGAGGGGAGCCTTTGGGGGTATACTTCTCTTCTAAGATGAAGGTTTGGATTATTTGGGCCAATCTTGTAGGGCTGAGCTTGGGAAATAAGTTCAACAGGTCTCTAATGGAGAGGGGAGTCAAGTTTTGGCTAGGCTGGAGTTGTAGCATCTCATTTATAGATTCAGCGGTGATAGTGAAAAGAATGGCTTGGTTAGGGGACATGATTTCTCTTTGACCGTGGACATAGTTGGCATGTAAATAATGTACAATTTCTGGGAAAATTTGGATTATGGGGAACTGGTACTTAGGCAAATTGGACTCCCACAGACCAATTTCATCAGCTTGGCTCAAGTATCTATCCCTACTTTGGTAGTGTACTTTGAGCGGGGATTCATGGACAATGGTATCCTTTATTTGGAAATCCCTATCAGCCAAAGGAAGGTGGTCCAGGTCTAAGTGGGGCATTGAGATGGGTCTCACATCCATGGCAATTGGGGCAGCCATTCTCAGTTCTTGTGGATTTTAGAATAGGGGAGGTAATCTGTAGTGTTTTTAGGGCAATGGTGTTTAACACAGAGTGGGTCTAAGTCCTTGAGCTTTCCTGATTAATTATTATCTTTTAACTAAGAAAACTCATTAACTACTTTTGAAATTGACAGGGTTTCTCAATGAATTGTGGCTTAAATACCTGGAATTGAGGTAAACGGGCTCTGAACAGGGTGGCTGGCGACTGCAAATGGTCAAAAATAGGTCTGTGTAGGCTAAAAGGTTGTCTAAGCATATTTGGAGTGCAGTTGGGCATGGGTTGATGGCTTCAAGTGTTTGCAAATGGCGTTCATGTGCGCAAAGGTTTTACCGTTGAAATTTCATCAAAACAAATTATTTGGGGCTTTTGTCTTTTGTGCATGGAAAAATTAGTTTTGATGGGTACGGGGGTGAATAGTGATGGTTTTTTCGCGTAGCAGGTAGGCAATAAATGGTTTATATCACATCACTTATGGGCGCTCGATTGTATTGGGGAGAGGACGCTCGATGCCACTCATCGACAGACATGTAGCATCAGGGGCTGGTGGAAAAACCAATTTTTTGGGTGGGTATAGTTCGGCGGATGGGTCAACCCGATATGGATGAGGGCCATCAGATGTAAGGGGACACGATCATACGACGATCAGGCGGGGAGACTGCATGGAGGGTAGTGGGGGGCCCAGCGGGCGATTAAGTGCAGTGGTATTGGGTTAATGACAGATTAAGGCGGGATTATGCCATCGATGTGATTAACAAAATATTTAATCAGGGTTAACGACTAAGGGTGGGATTTTAATATTTTTGAGGGATAAAGGGTAGCAATATAGTTTATATTTAAACTAAGGGGTGGGGTTATTTTATATATAGAACTATAATATATATATATATATATATATATATATATATATATATATATACGAGATAGTGGGTTTTCGGGAATTAATATTTAAAGTTAATAACTACTATGAATGGGTGGACAAGGGACCCAATACACTAAGTAAATGCTTTTTCATGATTTAAATGCTTCTCCCATATTAACATTAATACTAAGGGTAATGTGTTTTTGTGGGTTTTTTTAGGAAAAAGGGGTTTTCCAGGGGAGTGATTACTTTCCCTAGGAAAATAGTGTTTTAACCTTAGTAAAAGGGGTTTTATTAGGGAAATATGGGGGAATGAATTTTTATGAGGGGAATTTAGTACTTGATATCCATAAACCATTGGGGCGAGGGTCTGGTACCTCCAAAATTCAGAGAAATGCTCCAAGCCTCTTTGACTTAAAGTTTTAAGTACTTTGAAGTTTATTTATGGGAATTAGTAAAAGAAAGGGGTAAAATGAATGGGGGAAGTTAATAAAATGACTTTGTAAATCATTTTCATGCTTGATTGTTTATTAATATGTGGAACTTTTATGATGAGAATGATAAATATGCTTTTGTCTAATTAATCATCATACTTCTGCAACCTTTCTTCTACTTACCCATCTACTCATCCTACCATTTACTCCTCTTTATTAGGGTGCATTTGATCTAGCAAACCCTTATCAAACATTTTTCTTTCTATTTACAATAGTAAACTAACTAAATCTAACCTTCTTACATCTAAGGGCTCAGATTAAACAGTTGAGCTCCTTTTATTTACTCTACCTATTTAATTATCTGCCAAGGTTACACTGTTTTGCCAGATTTTTATTCTCTATCTATGGACATGAGATTGAAAACATGAAATAGTCAAGTATAAACATTTTGACTATCATGGTGTGTGGCAAGGATTACAAGCTACACACAATCATTTATTCTGCACAAAATGTAAATAGTAGTGGTATTTTGGCTTGCTCACTTTCATGGTCTTTTACCTTTATTGGGGTTCATATTTTCATCTTTTTTGACCTTTTTATTCTTTTTGTACTTTGATTATTCTTTTAGGACATACCCTCTTTACGTTTTTTTATTTGTCAATATGGAAAACATTTTCAGAAAGCAAAGATATGTACATAATACAAGTTTTAATCTCATTCATTCAAAAATTATGACTCCTATCCGTATAGCAACCTAACAGTGGCTCCACTTGGGGATGGCATTTCCTGGTGAAATGTTAAGAACTTTGAAGATCAATAGCCTTCTAAATTGCTGTGATATTTCCTTGCAACTTTTCCCTTTTATGCTCCTACATTATTACTATTTATGACGGTAAAACTTTTAAAGGTTAGGGCCTTCTCTCTGGGCTTCAACTTCAAAAATCACCATCCAATCAACTCTAAAATTTTGAAAGTAAAGTATGTACAAATGACCAGTGAAATCAATAACTAGGTTCAATATAGTGTTTGAGCATTCAATCATTCACTGTTCCTCCTTCTACTTTCGTGCCATCCATTTCTCTGAGGAAAAAATCATTATTACCTCTAAAGGCATAAATGATATATGGGATTTTCCATAGGAAATAAAATTTCCCATGTTTACCTTTATCTTCTCTCATTGAATCCCATTTTAAATCTTTGTCTCCTAGGTAAAAATATTCATCCTTGGTCCTTCTATCAAAATTCTTCTTGATCCTTTCTTGCACAACCTAAGATCTGATGTACACTTCTTCCATGATTTGTTGCAAGTTAATTGTTTGATTGATTCTTATTTGGATGTCATTTTGTTCAACCTGTAATTCTTGGAGCATATTCATTACTTGTGTTCCCAAGGAAGATGGGAAAACAACTCCCATTCCATAAAATAATTGATAGGGAGAAGTACCAATTGATTTCTTTGTGGTTAGCCTTTATGCCCACAATGCATTTACTAGCTTTTTGTTCCATGTTTTCTTATTATCCTCTATCAATTTTTTGATGATATTTACCAAAGTTTTGTTTGAGGATTCTGTATTCCATTTCCTTCGGGGTAATAAGCCATGGAATAACCCAGAGTTATATGATACTTACTATAGAAATCTATCATTTTTCTAGATTTGAAAACTGTTGCATTACCAGTGATGATTTTGGATGGGCACTTGAATCTAGATAGGTTGTTGTCTTCAGGGAAGGTTATTATAACAGTGTCAATGGCTTGCCTTGTGTTGGGTGTGGAGCCTGATTATCTTTTGTATTCAAAGGTATCACCACATTGGACCCCAATTTGAAATGGGGCAGCAACGTCGCCCGTAAATATTCACTGCATGGGGGGTCTAAGGGGGGGCGACTACGACCTTTGGGGAGCCCCACCTTGGCGGGGGGTTTCGGGGTAAATGCCCCTGAAGCTAAGAATAGATGTAAAATTTCCTTGTCAAATGTTGTAATTTCGTAGTCAATCTTGTCCGTTCATTAGGCGGAGATTTGATGGTAGAAGTTATGTTTAATTTAGGGTTTTTTGCCCTAGAAGGCAACCCCTCACTATATATGAGGGAATTGTATTGCGTCTATGTAGATCTTTGTATTCTGAGTGAGGAAGAGAGAGGAGATTGAGAGCGAAGAGGGTATTACAGTGGATCTGCTATAGGTTGTATCTCTTTAAAGTTTGCTAGATAATATAAAAGGAAGGACTGGTTGTTTCTCCATGGATGTAGCCCAAATTGGGTGAACCACATATATTTGTGTCTCTCTTGTTTTATGCATTTTCTGTGTTTATATTTCTGCAATATTTTATGTGTTACATTTTTTTGTAATATATAATTTTCTAACAATTAGTATAAGAGCCGAAGGTCTATTTGGCTGATAAACTCGCAGGAGAGAAGGATTCCTGGTTCGAGTGGGAGCAATGGCAGAAGATGGTATGTTTAGGGTCAAAAAATTTAATAGCCAAAACTGCCAGCTGTGGAAGATGTAGATGGAAGATTATCTATATCAGAAAGATCTGTACCTACCATTGAGAGGAAAGACAAATAAGCCAATGAGTATGATAGATACAGAATGAAATATTCTTGATAGAAAGGCACTTGGAACAATACGACTGTGCTTAGCGGCGTCAGTAGAACTTAATATTTCAAAGGAAATGACAATAGAGGGTTTAATGTCGACATTGGCCAAACTATATGAAAAACTCTTAGCCTCAAATAAGGTATTTCTTATGAAGTGTTTATTTAATATGAATATGTCAGAAGGTGGATCTGCTGCTGATCATTTAAATGATTTTAATACAGTTACAAGTCAATTAAGTTCTGTAGGGGTAAATTTTGATGATGAAGTTAGGGCTCTGTTATTTCTATGCTCATTGCCAGAAAGTTGGAATGGTTTAGTTATGGCCATTAGTAACTCTGTCTCTAGATCTAGTACTTCAAAGTTTGATGATGTTGTTGGTGCAATACTTAGCAATAAAATGCGACAGAAAAGCTCTGGTGAGACATCAGGTAATGCTTTGACTGCAGAGACTAGGGGAAGAAAAATGGAAAAAGGAAAGAGCCAAGGATATCGCAGTAAGTCAAGAAAAGGAATATCGAAGTCCAGATTGGGGATAGTGTGCTAGAAATGTGGGAAGAAAGGACATCTGAAGAAAGACTGCAAGTCTCAAAAGGGAAAAGAAGGAGACACACAACAAGAAACTAATCATGAAGTGAATGTAACAGGTGATGTGTTGCAGGATTTTTTGATTCTTTCATTAGAAAATATTATTGATGCCTAGGTGGTAGATTTAGGGGCCTCATTCCATGCCACACCTGATAAGAAACATTTTCATGATTATGTTCAAGGAGATTTTGGACAGATTTGACTGGGTGATGATAAGCCCTGTAAAATCATTGGAATGGGTATAGATTTCATAAAACAACAGAATGGAAATCAATGGCTATTGAAGGAGGTAAGGCATGTTCCAGATTTGAAGAAAAATCTGATTTTAGTAGGGCAGTTGGGAGGTGAAGATTGCATCACTACTTTCATAGATAAAACCTAGAAGGTCACTAAAGGATCCCTAGTAATAGTGAAAGGAGGAAAGGTTGGTACATTGTATTTATGCAATGGTATTTCTAATCCTGTTAATGCTTTAACCTCTACAGGAGAAGCTACAACATTGTGGCATCATAGGCTCAGGCACATGAGTGAGAAGGGGATGCAAATTCTTTACTCAAGAAATTTGTTGTCAGGTTTGAAGCATGTTGATTTAAAATTCTGTGAGAATTGCATATATGGAAAACAGAAGAGAGTCAGATTCCTTAGAGTTGGGAAAGAAAAGAATTAGAGCTTGTGCATACAGATGTATGGGGACTTTCTTAGGTATCATCTCTTGGTGGCTCTTGTTATTATGTTACTTTTATTGATGATGCAACCAGAAAAACCTGGATTTATTATATTTGAAATAAATCTGATGTATTTGATACTTTCAAGAAATGGAAAGCCTTGGTTGAAAATGAGACAGGAAAAGGGTTGAAGTGTCTCAGATCAAACAATGGAGGTGAATATTACAGCACAGAGTTTGATAGGTATTATTTTGAGAATGGAATTGACAAAGAGAAGATAGTTCAAGGAACACCACAAGAAAATGGTGTGTCAGAAAGGATGAACAGGACAATCATGGAGCTTGCAAGGTGCATGAGATCACATGCAAGATTGCCTTTACAATTTTGGGCAGATGCTGTAGATACTATTTTTTATCTAATAAACAAAGGGCCTTCAATTTGCTTGGATGGTGGTATTCCAGAGGAGGCATGGACAGGTAAAAAGGTAAAATACTCTTTTTTAAAGACTTTTGGTTCTGAAGCCTTTGTCCACATTAACAAAGAAAATAGAACAAAGCTTGAGGAAAAATCAAAGAAATGTACCTGTATTGGATATGGTGTTAATGATTTTGGTTATCACTTTTATGATTATGAAAAACATAAAATCATTAGGAGTGGAGATGTAATATTATGAAAAGGTTTTGTATAAGGATCAGCTGTAGGAAAAGAAATAGGAAAACGGAGAATACACAGTGCTTGACAAGATCACAGAAAAAGTGATGGTTCCTGAAAATCATAATGATCAACAGCTAGAACAACAACCACAACAACAATAAGCACTTCAAACACCTGAAAGTGGTGTTAGACAATCTACTAGGATAAGTACACCCCCCGAACGATAATGTCCTTCATTATATTATGTATTGTTGACTAATTCTAGTGAACCAAAATGTTATAAAGAAGCACTGCAGGTAGAAACCAAGAAGAAATGGGAGAAAGCCATGAAAGAAGAGATGGTCTCCTTAGCACATAACCAAACTTGGGACTTACTCAGGTTGTCTGCAAGTAAAACATCATTGCAGAATAAATGGGTTTACAAGTTGAAGGAAGAAGATGGGTAGGAAGAGGTATAAAGCTAGACTTGTGGTGAAAGAGTTTGCATAGAAGAAAGGTATTTATTTTGATGAAATATTTTCTCCTGTTGTTAAAATGACTTCAATCAGAACTATTTTAATTCTAGTAGCAGTTGAAGATTTTCATCTTGAGTAGTTAGATGTAAAGACAACCTTTCTCCATGGGGATTTGGAGGAAGAGATATATATGTAGCAGCAACAAGGATATGAGGTAAAAGGGAAGGAGAAACTAGTGTGCAGGTTGAAGAAGAGCTTGTGTGGCTTAAAATAGGCTCCAAGGCAGTGGTATCTAAAATTTGACAAGTTTATGTCTGAACAAGGTTATACTAGATGTCACTCTGATCATTGTGTTTATCTGAAAAAGCAAAATGATGGCAGCTATATTATATTGTTATTGTATGTAGATGACATGTTTGTTGCAGGATCTAACATGCAGGAAATAAATGTGCTCAAAAGAAAATTGGCAAATTCATTTGCAATGAAGGATTTGGGAGCTGCAAAACAAATCCTTGGTATGAGAATAACTAGAGACAGGAAAAATCGTAAATTAACATTGTCTCAGAATGAGTACATACAAAGGGTGTTGAAAAGGTTTAACATGCACAATGAAAAACCAATTAGTACACCTTTTGCTAGCCATTTCAAACTTAGCAAGGAAATGTGCCCAAAGACCCAAGAAGACATGGATTATATGTCTAAAGTTCCATATGCATCAATAGCTGGAAGCTTAATGTATGCAATGGTCTACACAAGGCCTGATATTGCACATGCAGTGGGAGCTGTAAGTAGGTACATGAACAATCCAAGAAAGGAACATGGGATGGCAATGAAATGGATTCTCAGATATTTGAAAGGTACCACAAATCAAGCATTATGCTTTGGTGGTTCAAACATTTCCCTACAGGGATATGTTGATGTAGATATGGCAGGTGACAAAGATAACAGGAGGAGCACTACATGATATGTATTTAGTGTTGGAGGAATAGCTATCAGTTGGGTTTCAAAAATCCAAAGTGTTGTTGCACTTTCAACAACAAAAGCAGAGTATGTTGCTACTACAGAGGCTAGTAAAGAAATGATACGGTTACAAAGGTTTATGGGTGAATTGGGGAAGGAGCATCATAAGGGCACGTTATACAGTGATAGCCAAAGTTCCATTCATCTTGCAAAGAACTCATCATTTCATTCCACGACCAAACACATACAACTAAAGTACCATTTCATACAATCAGTGTTGGAAGATGGACAGTTGAAGTTGGAAAAGATACAAACTAACCAGAATCTTGCAGATATGCTAACAAAAGTTGTAACCAGGGAGAAACTGAGAACATGCTCAGTTTCAATTGGTCTTCAAGGATGACGATGAAGATGAGAAACAGCCAGGTCCAAAAGAGGAGTCATTGTCCAGCAAATGAAGCAACGATGGAGTTGCTACAATCATTCTCCAAGTGGGAGATTGTTGTGTGTGGAGCATGATTGTTCAGAGGTCTTTGTTTCAGCTGGATGTATACCCCAGGAGGTTTTCACACACCTCCACGTGGGGGGGTGCGGGAGGGTTGGGGGGGCAGCGCCCCCGAAGCTAAAAACAGATGTAAATTTGCCTTGTAAAAGTATAGTAATTTCTAGTCAATCTGGGCCATTCATTATGCGAATGATCTGACGGTAGAACTTATGTTTAGTTTAGGGTTTTTTCCCTAGAAGGCAACCCATCTTTTTGTATGAGGGCATTGTATTTGAGGTTGTAATAGGTGTGTATTCTATGTGTGAGCGAGAAACAGAGAGGTAAGACTGTGAGAGAAAACAGAGGATATTACAGCGGATTTGTTGTAGGTTGTGTCTCTTCATTTTGCTGGATAATAGAAAGGAAGGACTGGATTTTTGGGGTGGACGTAGCCCAAACTGGGTGAACCACGTATATCTGTGTCTCTCTTATTTCATGCGTTTTCTGTGTTTATATTTCTACAATATTTTATGTGTTCCATTGCTCCGTAATATATAATTTTCTAACACTAGATGGGACAATCCCTAGCAGATCTGGTTGGATACTTGAAGACAACATTGGTATATGAACCGTGGACATTGATGGATCTTGAAGAATGGTTTAAGAGGGAGAGGATCACCTCTCATTGAAGATAAGTATTTCTTGACTTATGGTGCTTCTTACTTGATAGACTTATGGATCTTATTATTATGTTATTGGTTGTACTTCCTACACACACACACACAGATATATATATATATATATGTGTGTGTGTGTCTGTGTGTTTGTGTGTGTGTGTGTGTCTGTGTGGATGTTTCTAACCTCCTTGATGAGATGTGATGTGTAGGTCCTTCTTGCGGATCATTTTGAGATGAAGATCTAGAAAGAGACAAAGAGGTACTTGATGAAAAGGTGACAAAGTGCTTCAAGTGGCCTATGTCTAATGAAGAGGTGCACAAGTAATACCACAAGGTATGCATGGTATTACTCAGCTATTAGCTCAGTAATCCCTAAGGTATGATGAGAATGTCTCTTTCTTTAATGACTCATACACGTATATGAAAGTAACTTGGATATATGTTTTCTATCATGAAAAGAATCACGTGGTGTTGAACTTTTTTATCTTATTGAATTATATGAGGCTATCTAATGTTGACATGTTAATACACTTTATGTTTCACTAACATCTATGATCTATCTATTGGATATCTTGATCCCATATAGACGGGTAGCACCTTGGCTCTAGAAAATGATACTCTTGATACTTGTCATGATGGATTTTATATAGAAGGATAGTTCATTGACTCCTATACATGAATTTTCTAGTAATTCTTTTGAAAAGCATGATGAAAGGATATTGAAAGAGCGATTAGCATTCTTGTTGTTTTGATAAAGATTTATTGAATGACCTAATCTAATATCATTGGCCATGAAGTGCAAGGAAACCTTTATGTGAGAGGTATAACTGTAATATTGATATTCCATATGTCTTACTTCCTATGGTATTTTCTTGATGGAATATGGTTAAACTAGATGTAGTAACTTGATGGAGTAACTTGACAGAAAATGGTATTGTATTCATAATCTTTGATATATGATGTTGCATCTATCTGTTGCTTTGAGTCTAATCACTTGATGAAATATTTATGTCATGGTGTTGATTTCCATGATAGATATATGTTTATGATGTAACAAATCTATTGTTGCATGACTCTAGTAGAGACAGGTTGATTACATGAATGAATATGCACAATGTAGATCCCCACCCAGAGGGATAATCTCTTCTCAAGATTATTAGCCTTACTACTATATATATTCTATGTTGTGGCAGTATGATTTATGTGCATCTGACAGTATTCATCTATAGTAAAGTCTCATCCCATACAAAAATTAAGGTTTCTTCTTTGGATGCAGTCATAGATCTAGGACATCTTCTTCCTGGATGCACACATGCTAAGGCCTAGACAATGTCCAGGAAGCTAAAGTCGCTCCCATTCTAACCTAGAGAGATCGAAAAGAGGTTTGACTGTATTTTACCATCATTTGAAGCTTTCTGAACTTGTTTGAATTTCGAATCAAGTATCTCTAACATATTATACTGCTATCAACTGATTTCTTCAGTTGTTGGGTTAAATTGTTGATCATATAATGAAGTATTGTGATTGAAATGAGATAGTCACCTGGAAGATATCAGGACCACAAAGTATTGCAAATAACAAAAAGATATGCTAACAAGAAAATGTTGAATGTTTTCAATAATCTGAACATGCAGACTAAACTTGTGTTTGCAGGTGACCGAGACATACATATGGATATGTCACTATGTTTGTGCTAATAAGGATGATTATAAGTGTAATAATAACTTTGAATTGATGATTGGGATGTGCTTTGACTATAAATCTCTCTATGATAGAAATTTGGACTTTACCTATTGATTAGTGATCTAATATGACGATTGTTGATTTTGTTTATATAGATACTATGAGGGCATGATGACTTGTGTGGGTATTTCGACATTGGCATCCTTATTCTTAGCACAATGGTTGGAATCATGAGAGTTGTGATTTGGCATGAAAAAAATGGAACCTTGATGACACATCCTTGATGTATGAATTTTCATCTAGTGATAAGATGACTTATATTATGCTTATGAGAATGAATTGATAAAGTTAGGATTGACAATACATGGCTTGTTGGCATGATTTGATATGAGCTCCACCTGTCTCCTGGTTGAAAGTATTAATACTATGATAATGATGAATTCAATAATGGTTGTGATATGGCTTGTAAAATATGATGATTTGACTTTGTTATTGATGGTACAACATTGATTTATGTAAGGATGATTACATTGGCTTAGCTAGGAATTATGCTTTGAGCATTGCAATCCATATATGTCTAGATTTGACAATTATCTAATGAAGTCAAGATGATGTATATTATGATTTTATATCTTGATGATCTACTTGTGACAGGCGATGAGCCTCTAATGATCTAATTAGAGAGAGATGGTTTATGAAGCCCAAATAATGTATCAAGGCATGAAAATTTGATTTCTAGTATTTGAAAAATAAACTCAATATTGCAAAGCTATTAGAACATGTTTTGAATAATGAAAATAAAAATTCTTGGATACTCTAACTTGAAGTTCAAGATGTTGTTTGTTAGGTCCCTATAATACTAGTGATTCCCCCATTACTATTGTCATTGTAGCCCTTATTGTTATTATTGTGCCCCTATTGTCCCCATATTATTATTAATGTGCCCTATAGAATCCCACTATTGTTATTGTTGTGCTCTTATATTATTATTTTTTAAGTCGGCTTTGATTATATTGTGACCCCTTAGACTCCTATATATAGAAAGGAGGTTTAGTCATTTGTATCATCCAAGAATTGTTCATTTTTGTAATGTAAAGGAGGTTTCCCGTCGAATACATTGATTTTGAAGTTGTTGATCTATCTTTTCAACCTTTTTGTGAGTTGGTCCATAACATTTTGTATGAGAGCTTTAGATTCTAGAGTTTTACTGCTCCATATAGGTCATCGTGTCATTCTCGATATAACTTTTTTATGCAATGTTTCATAAACTAAAAAAACCCATTTGAATTGAAATCTCGATGATACTTGAGTCTGAATTTCAAAACTTGTCTCATGATATTTAAAGAGATATGATATAAGGAAGTTAGAGTTTTTTTAGGCTCTTGAATTACATCCCAAATAGGTGACCTTGGGAAAAGTGCCATAACTTTCTATCTGAGCATTGGATTTAAATTTCGTAAGAAGTCACAGAAGAGGATGGATGGTAGTTTTTTCTACATCGTTTTCATATCCGAAGGTTGAAAAAATAACACATGACACTTCGTACAAGTTCTCTCTACTAACAACATGTATAATCAGGTCATCTTGGGGGATTGGGCATAACTCCTTCTTGGAGAATCCAATTTTGATCACACTAGCAACATTCGAAAGAGGACTCAGAGGGTTACCATAGTTCATAATTTCAGACCTTGGAGATCCTCAAAATATGTGTATTTTTTTTTAATATTGCATAAGTTTGGTTTGAAAAATTAATTTGAAGGAATTCAAAGGGCATAGTGAAGCATAATTATCATTAATTGATTCCCCTAAGAAAGAAAATGGAAACACATAGTAAGCAATCTGAAATATCTAGCATGACTCATGAAGAAGAGGAAGAAATGCAACATGATATATCAAAATTATGAGACCAAGTGAAACAAAATTCACTCTCACAAATAGTAACATAAGCGAAGATGGATGGTTTAAGGAAAGGTGTGGAAGCTAAGATGGATGGCGTGGAAGTTAAGATGAATGATGTGGAAGCTAAGATGGAAGGGAAAATGGAAGATTTGAAGACAAATTTGCTACATGAATTTCTTACTAATGGTGAAAGGGTAGTAAAGGAAACTCTTGATGAGAAAAAAAGAAATGGTAATCATGATTTCATAGACTCTAATGTTGTATTGAAGACCCACCATGTTCCAAAGGTTGATATGAGGAAGTTTGATGGCAAGGATCCCATAACATGGATACTATAGATGGAGCAATATTTCGATCTCCATAATGTGAGAAAAACACAAAAGGTACACATTGTAACATTATATTTGGAGCCAAATCAGTTTGTATGGTATTGATGGCTTTGCTCTCATAAACAAATTGTCACTTGGGAAATTTCTATAGAAGAAATGATAGCACATTATGAGGATACAAAAAGCAACACCTTTTCTAGCCAATTAATAAACCTTAAACAAAAGGGTTCAATGATGGAGCACATTGAGGGCTTCCAAAAATTGAACATAAGGGTAAATGAGAAGTACCCATAATTTTATTCATTGTAAGATAGCCAAGGAATTAAATTGCTTCATATATCTAGCACCAGAGTTTCAAGTGATGGTTGCGAGTGGAGGAACCTTAAATTTTTCTAGAAAGTGCCATAATATCAAGCTATCCATGTGAGAATATGTATTGAATAACCAAATTCTTTCCATTCCAATAGGTGGTGCTGATGTTGTAATAAGAGTCTAATGGCGATAATCCTTGGGTACAATAGCTTTTCATTTTCAAGAAATTTTCATGAAATTTTTTTTGGAAGGAAAAGAAGTTGAATTCAGTGGTATCACAGGGAAATTGTGAAATATTCTAATCATATGACAAAGATTCTAAAGAAAGAACAATGAGGTGTAATTGTAAAATTATGTTCACTAGAGGTTTCCACATCCAAATCATCTATTTCTCCAAATCTCCAAAAATTATTGGATAATCATTCCAATGTATTTGAGATTCCCAGAGGCCTCCCACCTATTTGTGATCATGATCATGCTATTCATTTGATTCCAGGAAGTGTTCCTCCAACATCAGGCCTTACAGATATCCTTATTCCCAAAAGAGTTAAACTGAATGTATGGTTGCAAAAATGCTAGAGTCTGGTATAATTCAACCTAATCAAAGTTCTTTCTCTGCTCTAGTAGTATTCGTGCACAAGAAGGATGGATCATGGACATGTGTTCAAATTATAGGGAGATCAACAAGCTCACTATTAAAGATAAATTTCCCATTCCTGTCATTGATGAATTATTGGATGAATTGCATGGATCAATTTACTTCAGCAAGTTCGATCTTCATTCAAGATATCAAATAAGAATAAATACTAAAGACTTTTTGAAAACAACATTTAGAACTCATGAGTGTTATTATGAATTTTTAGTCATGCCTTTTGGCCTTACCAATGCACCTTCTACATTTCAAGGTTTCGTTAATTCTCTTTTCAAACCCTTAGAAAATGTTTGCTAGTATTTTATTATGATATACTAATCTACAACAAGTCTTGGAAGGATCATGTTCAACATGTTGACAGGGCGGCAAAACTATTGGAGGACAAACATTTATATGCAAGAAGTTCGAAATGTTTCTTTGGAGTACAAGAGGTGGAATATATGGATCGTATTGTATCTCATGAGTGTATTAAGGTAGACCGTAGCAATATTAAAGCCATTAAGGAATGGAAAATCCGCACATCCATAAAGAATCTGTGAGGATTTCTTTGGTTGACAAGGTATTATTGCAAGTTTGTTAAGAATTATGTGAGAATAGAAGCACCTATAATAACATTATTGAAGAAGGACGCATTTTCACAGACTCTAGAAGCAGTAAAGTCCTTTGAACATCTTAAAGAGGGAATGTGCCAAGCACCGGCCTTATCTATGCTGGACTTCACAACAACCTTTATTGTGGAATGTGATGCCTCAGGAAATGGAATTGGTGTTGTTTTAATGCAAGAAGAAAGACCCACTGCTTTTGAAAGTCGTCTTATTAAAGTAAAGTATTTACTCAAAGCTATTTATGAGAAGAAAATATTGTCAATATTACATGCACTTAAGAAATGGTCACCCTACCTAATGGGAAGACACTTCAAGGTAAAAACAAATCATGATAGTCTTAACTACTTTTTAGAACAATGATTATCTTCAAAAGAGTAACAAAAATGGGTCACAAAGATGTTGGGTTATGATTTTGAAATCATATACAAAAAAGGGAAGAAAAATGTTGTGGCAAATGCACTCTCAAGAAAGGATGAGGATGTGGAATCATTGCTTTTCTCCATTCCTATTATCCAACTAGATTAGATAAATGAAGCAGGGATGAAAGGAAGAATGAAGAAGAAGTGTGAGCACACGTTAAAATGTTACAACAAGATCCCATTGCATCTGATACATTTAGTTGCAAAAATGATTTGCTATGGTACAACTATTGTTTATACTTATGTAAGAATTCCCCACTCAAACAAAATATTCTTATGGAATTTAACACTTCTCCCTTAGGAGGGCACTCAGGATTTTTAAAAACTTACCACAGGGTTAAGAAGGAATTTTTTTTGGGATGGCCTTAAATTGGATATTCAATTGTTTTTTTGAAACAATTAAGACCCGAGGTCTATTACAAACTTTATCCATTCCAAGCCAATGTTGGAGTAGTTTTCAACAGATTTAATCACAGCTTTACCCAATTCTAAAGGAAAGGGTGTCATCATCATGGTAATTGACATACTTACCAAGTATGCACACTTTTTTACATTATCTCATCCATTTAAATCCAATATATTTTCTACTGCATTTATGGAAAGAATTTAAAATCTATATGGAAACCCAAAGATTATTGTAAGCAACAAAGATCCCATTTTCACTGGAATTTTTTAGACAAAATTATTTTCTTCTCTCAATAATCAATTAGCTCATAGCTCATCTTATCATCCTCAATATGATGGGAAAATTGGGATAGTAAACAAATGTTTGGAAGGATATATTCATTGCTTTCTCTTTGATAAATAGACACACTGGATCAAATGGTTACCTTTGGCTCAATGGTGGTATAAAACTTCCTTCCATACTACAGAAAAAATGACCCCATTTATGGCACTTTATGGATATCATCCACCATCCATCACATCATCTTTAAGAGAAAATTCTAAGGTTCAAGCAGTGGAAGATCACATCGAGCATCAACAAGAAGTTCTTGAACTCTTAAAGGATAACCTCACATTGGCGCGAAATAGAATGAAACAACAAGAGAATCAACATTGCAGCGAAAGAAGTTTTGATGTAGGTGAATGGGTATTCCTACGGCTACAACCATATAAATAAATATCCCTCGAGAAAGCCAATAAGGATAATAAATTATCACTAAAGTATTACGGTCCATACAAGGTGTTGCAAAATATTGGTACTATGGCATACAAATTAAAGCTTCCCGCAGCTTCCCAAGTGCACCTAGTTTTCCATGTTTCATGTTTAAAGAAGGTTATAGGTGACAGGATCCCAGTTCAAGCAAAATTTCCAAAACTTGACAAGGAAGGAAAAATCATATTCGAACCTAAAGTAGCCATAGAAGCAAGAACTTGACAGCTATGAAATCGATCAATTTTGAAGTATCTCATCAAGTGAAAGAACTTACCAAGGATGAGAATTTTATATAGAAACATCAAGAACTACTCAAGCATTGAGGAAAATATTTTTTTGAAGTAGAGGGGCATGTTAGGTCCCTGTAATACTAGTGATTCCCCCATTACTATTGTCATTGTAGCCCTTATTGTTATTATTATGCCCCTATTGTCCCCATATTGTTATTAGTGTGCCCCATAGAAGCCCACTTTTATTATTGTTATGTCAACTTTGATTATTGTGACCCCTCAAAATCCTATATATATAAATGAGGTTTAGTCATTTGTATCATCCAAGAATTGTTCATTTGTGTAGTGTAAAGGAGGTTTCCTCCACGAAGAGGCTGATTTTGAATTCATTGATCTATCTTTTCTAACTTTTTGTGAGTTGGTTCATAACATTGTTAAAATTGACATGGCATCTGATGGTTGAAGCATTGATGTTATGTTTTGAACATCCATCTGCATATGTATGATGTGCATAGAACCTCAATGAATTCATGAGTGAGTTTCTCTACTCACATAGAGTTTCAACTAGGCATGCTTTGAAATATCTTCATGTGATATTTCTCCTATGATATGTATCTCCATAGATGTATTGTTGATATTTGAGATTATTATTGATAAGCACATTTGGATGCTTCTTTAGTATGTGATATTCCATGATATATTGGACAGTAGGTCCATAACATGACCGAGTTTGATCATGAAGTTGCTAGCGTGGCTAGCTGCTTGGAAAGATACAAAAGTTCCTTAGAGAGTTTTTTGGGCATGATATGGATATGACATGGCTACCATGGATATATTGTGATGATCAAATTTTCAATAAGTCCCATATTTATAGTTGGGACTAAGATACTCTCATATATTGAGACAATACAGTTGTTTGAAATAAGATGAGGCTTGTGGTTGGCACCTTCTTAAGAGGGAGGATGATTATGGTATCCTTTTGTGATTTATGTGATTATATGTGATCTCAAATGATATTTTATTTAATGTTTTGTATGAACAGGAAACAGATTCTATTGAGACAAGAAAATGGAATAAATTATCTCAAATGAATCTTGGTTTTCAGAGAGCATCCCCTTCAAAGGAGGGACAACGTTGATCGAGGAAATTGTGCCAACTCTTCCTACCTTGTTTCATCTCCTGGGGTGAGGAATCGAGATGGAGAGCTCCTAAGGTTGAGGTAACTCTGGACAATAAAGCATTACCCTATCTATATAGGGAGTTACCCCTATTTGTTACCCATAGGGTTGGATTTGAAGCTCGCCCTATCTTGTCTTAGCAGAGTATACCCTAGTTGGCATCATACCCATAAGCAGGGCTTGCTCGTAGTACTACTTCTCTTCTAGCCAATGAGTTGAGGGTATGCTTGGGGGTTTAGATCCCAAGGTGATTATGATGCATATTTTCTACCACGTGACTATTCTGGGTCATCGGTGGGAAGATCAATAGGAAATAGGATGGGTTGAGAGGACCCAATATGATTTTGGGTCAAGGGTATAGCTCCTCAATAAAATTACAAGGTTGAAAATTTACTCCCATATGTGATGGGGTATCCTAGTGCTTCGTATGGGTGGAATTTATTGCTTCGCGATGTGATTCCAAGTTGGGATGTTCTCTTTGATGATATTCTTTCTAATGAAAATAATCTAGACAATAGCCCACCTAAAGAGATTCTAGATAGAACCCTAACGGATAAAGAGTGGTAGCTTGATATCCCCTCTAGTGTCAAATTCTTTCTCTTCTAGATCCGAGAATGTTCAACATATGAGTAGGAGAAATCAAGAGATGAGAAAAAATATGCAAAGGATAGATCGAGATGTACAATGATGATTTTTGATCATAAGACAGTTGAGATGGGCATGGCATAATGACTACATGATAGAGATGATCCGTGATGATACGTGATGACACTCAGAGATTCCAAAATGGAATATTGTTAGATGGACAAACATTGGTAGGTGGAATTCTCCCTATTTGAAAGGGAGTGTTAATTTTGGTAACTACATTAAAATTCCATCTTGGACAGATCAAATGACCAAGGTAATGATTTCATTGGATTCCTCTTTTCATGAGGACCAAAATAAACTTGAAGATCACCCAAGTTGGTTAATAAAAAGTTGGGTAATGAATTATTTTATTCATACATACTTTATGGAATGGGTCAGCCCTAACCACATGAGTAACTACATAAGTTAGCCTTAATCCCAAGTGCCCCTATTGTCCCCATATTGTTATTAGTGTGCCCCATATAAGCCCACTTTTATTATTTTTCTGTCGTTATATTATTATTGTTTTGTCAACTTTGATTATATTCTGACCCCTCAAAATCCTATATATAGAAATGAGGTTTAGTCATTTGTATCATCCACAAATTTTTCATTTATGTAGTGTAAAGGAGGCTTCCCCCATGAAGAGGCTGATTTTGAATTCATTGATCTATCTTTTCTAACTTTTTGTGAGTTGGTTCATAACATTGTTGAAATTGACATGGCATCCGATGGTTGAAGCATTGATGTTATGTCCTGAACATCCATCTATATATGTATGATGTGCATAGAACCCTTAATGAATTCATGAGTGAGATTCTCTATTCACATAGAGTTTCCATGAGGCATGCTTTGAAATATCTTCATGTGATATTTCTCCTGTGATATGTATCTCCATAAATGTATTGTTGATATTTGAGATTATTATTGATAAGCACATTTGGATGATTCATTAGTATGTGATATTCCATGATATATTGGACGAGAGGTCCATAACATGACCGAGTTTGATCATGAAGTTGCTAGCATGGCCAGCTATTTGGAAAGATACAAAAGTTCCTTAGAGAGTTGTTCGGGCATGATATGGATATGACATGGCTACCATGGATACGTTGTGATGATCAAATTGGCAATAAGTCCCATATTTATAGTTGGGACCGAGATACTCTCATATATTGAGACAATACAATTGTTTGAAATAAGATGAGGCTTGTGGTTGGCACCTCCTTGAGAGGGAGGATGATTATGTTATTGATTATGGTATCCTTTTGTGATTTATGTGATTATATGTGATCTCAAATGATATTTGATTTGATGTTTTGTATGAACATGAAATCGATTCTATCGAGACAAGCAAATGGAAGAAATTATCTCAAATGAATCTTGGTTTTTAGAGAGCATCCACTTCAAATGAGGGACAACGTTGATTGAGGAAATTGAGCCAACTCTTCCTACCTTGTTTGATCTCCTTGGGTGAGGAATTGAGATGGAGAGCTCCTAAGGTTGAGGGAACTCTGGACAATAAGGCATTAGCCTATCTATATAGGGAGTTACCCCTATCTGTTACCCATAGGGTTGGAGTTGAAGCTCGCCCTATCCTGTCTTAGCAAAGTATAAAGTATACCCTAGTTGGCATCATACCCACAAGCAGGGCTTGCTGGTAATACTACTTCTCTTCTAGCCAATGAGTTGAGGGTATTCTTGGGGGTTTAGATCCCAAGGTGATTATGATGCATATTTTCAACCACGTGACTATTCTGGGTCATCAATGGGAAGATCAATAGGAAATAAAATGGGTTGAGATGACCCAATATGATTTTGGGTCAAGGGTATAGCTCCTCAATAAAATTACAAGGTCAAGAATTTACTCCCATATGTGATGGGGTATCCCATTGCTCGGTATGGGTCGAAGTTATTGCCTCGTGATGTGATTCCAATTTGAGATGTTCTCTCTAATGATATTCTTTCTAATGCAAACAATCTAGAAAACAGCCCACCAAAAGAGATTCCAAATAGAACCTTGATGTATAGAGGATGGTAGCTTGAGATCACCTCTAGTATCAAATTCTTTCTCTTCTAGATCCGAGAATGTTCAACATATGAGTAGGAGAAATCAAGAGATAAGAAAAAATATGCAAAGGATAGATCAATATGTACAATGATGATTTGTGTTCATAAGACACTTTATATGGACATGGCACAATGTATACATGTTAGAGATGATCCGTGATGATACATGATGAAACATAGAGATTCTAGAATGGAATATTGTTAGATGGACAAATATTGGCAGGTGGAATTTTGCCTATTTGAAAGGGAGTGTTAATTTTGGTAACTACATTAAAATTCCACCTTGGACAGATCAAATTACTGAGATAATGATTTGAATGGATTCCTCTTTTCATGAGGACCAAAATAAACCTGAAGATCACCCAATTTGGTTAATAAAAAGTTGGGTTATTAATTATTTTATTCATATATACATTATGGAATGGGTTAGCCCTAACCACATGTGTAACTACTTAAGTTAGCCTTAACCCAAGTGACCCATCAGGAAATCCTATAAATAGAAGAGACCTGAGGAACAATTACACACATATTCTCTTCTCTTATGTCTTGTTTCGCACATGTTTTATGGAAGGAGTTCGCTCAAGGGTCTAAAATTATAGGTGAAAGGTTCACTATGGATTAGGGTCTTATGGATCTCGGTCATTGGCATAGGACAAGGTCTTTTGGTCCCTTTTTTCTGGCACAAAATCCTATGAAAGAAACTACACATCCTTGGATGTTGGCATAGACTACTATGGGAGTAACTCTGGGTTCAGAGGTAGATCGGAAGGTTCTGGTCCCTGGTCGCTCACATAGGTAGCCCTAGGAGTGACCAGGACATCAAGGTCACTTGAGCCACTCAGCTAAGGAGTGAATTTGGGTATTTTTAGTTTAGTATTAGGTTTCCACACATCGATATCTCCTCGTAGTGACTCTACAGTCACAATTGCTCACATACTACATTCATGAGAGTAACCTAGAAGTTTTAGTCACTCACAGACAATGTTGATGACGCTGACCCAATTCAGATCTAGGATTTTGCAATCATGGCATTAGCTGGCTTCCGTGACCAAGAAGATATGGATTTCACTCTACTTTTATGCAGATTTGTAGATTTGTATATATGATTTGTTAGTTTCTGTTGTAAACATATTTATTGGACTCATTGGTAGTGACAACAATACTCATCAGTATTCAGTATAGTGACAACATTATACATTAGTTGACATTAGTTTGTGATAGTACATTGCAAACATCATTATGAGGGGTCTCATTCCTAGCATGATTAGATCCGTTTCATAGATATCATTATTGTTTTATTGCATAAACAAAGTTATGGATCATTTTACTCTCTTTTGCTGCATCATTTGATGACGATCTAAGAAGAAGATGATTTGCAGGGGTTTTCCCCATAGTGCATTTTTCCCCAGACTTCGATCAATTCCATTGTCTTTATGTATGTGCATGCTTTCTTCTACTATTCCTTTTATATTATGTTGCATTGATGACGATGGTGATGTTGTTTCTTTCTATGTAGTTGCATATGTTGATATATAATGGTGTAGATATGAATAATGTAATGATGATATGGGGTGAACTTAATGTATTTATGATGTAATGCAACTATCATAGAAAAGAACAATGCTGCCCTAAGAAAAATTAACAGTTCAAAACGATCAACTTTAAAACATTTGTCATAAATGACTTCTATTTCTTGGAGATAACCTAATGCATTTGAATAAGTGGAGTCATCAAAAGGATATGGAATTTATAATCATTCTTGATAAGAAAATAATCTTCCTCACATGATTTATGCTCCTCAAATAAATTTGAACCTGTTGAAGGAAGGTTTCCATCAGAGATATCTATAATATCATTATGATTTGTACTCTGATCTGAGAAAAGGTCTGGGTACAAAACATAGTGGACTCCAAAGTAAATTATATTAATATCATCCATATGATTTTCCTCGTTATCAATGTGTTTAGCAGTATGGAGTGAAGGTAAATATTTGATTAGAATTGAGTATTCCTTCAAAGGAGGATTATCACATTTTTCATTATTCAATTCCCTGAGGTATAATAATTCCTACTGTGACTGCCTAAGATTGATTAGAATGTCCAGCAGGATTAAGAAAGAGATCAAGAACACATTTTTCTTTTGTTTTTGATATGTTATATTTACTGGAAGAAGAAAAAAGAAACTGAAAACATTGTAATAAAGCACCTTTAGAAGGAATATATTTGAGGGTAGATCTAAAGCAAACAGATTTATATCTGTAAAATTCATCAATCAATTCATTTTATTGCATCGTAACAGTTACTATATCTAACATAGATTATCATATTCATAAAACTAATGTGATAAAAGAAAATTTTCAATAAAATGTTTGAAAGAAGGTATGGATTTGTCTAGAAGAGTGGCATACCATCATGTAATCTGACCTTTAAACATGAGAGTGAATAACTTGTAGATCTCTCTATCACTAGCAATATTAAAAGAATTACGTTTGACAAAAACTGTGAAACATGATCTACAAAAGTAACACCAACCTCACCGTCATATGTTGGTTTAATCAAGGACATGAATGGTTTCTTAAGAAAGCCTCTAGTAGGTTCAGTTTTACTAAATGCATGACCCAAACGATGAGCCATAACTAGATAGATAAACCTTCACATGGATATAAATATGTGGCCCTCTTTGTGGTGCCAAATATGTTGAGGCCTAGAAGTGTCATGTCTCAACAAAGAAGGAATTTCCTGGTCAAAATCCTAAATAAACTCCTTTCAGTTGAAGTGGAAATATTGATTGTTTTAATGGGTCTCCAGTTACACTAAGACTAGCCTAAGTTAACCTAGCCTATACTATCCTAATATGTAAAATATGCACAATGACGACCCTTAGTTTTTTTAGGAATGATGATGGTTGTCATTAACAAACTGAAGGGAGAGGGATCATTTGTAGGTTCTTTATTTTAGACAATATGATTCCCTTTGAAGTGGCTGAAACTAGAGCTTAGTATTGCCTTAGTGAAACTTGGTCCTACAAAAGGAGACCTGAAAGAATAAAAGTATTGAAATGCAATCTAATTCCTATGATGCAAAAGGAAAGGAAAACGTATCTCGTGAAGGAGAATAGAAACTTAACGCCTAGACAAGTGCTAAAGGTATCTAACAATGGGAGAGGACTATAATTGCATCTAGAATTCATATTGACCTGCAAGTTATCAAAATGATTTAATGACCAATAGGCCATTTAGGAAAATATGCAATGAGATAATTTCAATAAATAGCTATTAAAATGTTTCACGCATATATGTAAATCCAATCGTATTAAACAAATCCACCATAAGCTTTATATAGAAAAAGGAAGTTTATTTTATTCAACATAAAATAAAAACAATACAAATTTGCAATTGATATATAAATAATTATTTAATCATTGTAAATTAGTCTCCATGGATTTTCTAACAATATTGATTCAAACGCTTCTTAGTCTTTTCAAGGTAGCTTCAAACAAGGTCTTCACGACTATGAAACAAATGAGAATTATATCAATGTTAATACTCACAGTGAAAATACTAATGAGAGAAAAATTTAAATCGAGATAATAACAACAATATGAAAGAACTATTAACAAGTTTGTAGTTTAAATCCAATAGTGCAAAGAAAGAAAAAACTCATTATTATTACTCCAATTTCAAGTTATATATAGTCTAATGTATGTTTCAAATCTCTTCATGGAGTTACCATACAATAGTGTGTGG
Organism: Pinus taeda; assembly: GCA_000404065.3. Classification (NCBI taxonomy): domain Eukaryota; kingdom Viridiplantae; phylum Streptophyta; class Pinopsida; order Pinales; family Pinaceae; genus Pinus; species Pinus taeda. The sequence goes on along the minus strand of APFE030354716.1, from coordinate 50,989 downwards.
CCACTCATTAAAAAACTCGAAAAGACTTCAGTAACCCTACAAAAATCCCAATTACAAGAGCACAATCCAATCTAAACTCACTACATAATTTCTCTCTCTTCTTGTAGGCCGTTGTTGCTTTTCTTGTCAAAGAAAGGCTACAATTTTTTTTATTTGCTAATTTATTTCCTGATCAGATTCTTGGGCATATAAAAATATATGTGACAAAATGTTTTTTATAAGCTTTTGGGTTACTTTTAAAAATAATTTTAGTTTTATAAAAATATAATCTTATATTTTTATAAAATTATTTATCTAAAATATTAATTTATTCTTTGAAAGCACTAAGCTTGGAACCCAATCTCCAAGTGAAATCAAATTCCAAGAAATCACAAATTTCACTACAATTCAAGTTAGCATCCAACACAGGTGTCGAGCCAAGGAAAGAGCCGACAAGGGGACTAGTACTCAAGACATCAATAATGTATCCAAATTCTAGTGTATATAAATTCCACGGAGATTTTCAACCTAGTAGATGTGGGATATATCCCACATATGTCGTAAAGAACAATTTCACATAATCTAATATCTAGGCCACTTTCAATGATGAAGATTGTGCTAAAAATATCAAGGGTTCATATTCAATTGAAGGCCTCCCATGTCATCCGAGCTTTAACAGCAGGGGGCCTGTAATTTTTGTTTTTCCAATGTCATTTTTTTTACGTTGGGAGCTCAAATTAATTACATCAACCCCTCATCAAAAACTAGTTACCCCTGAGACCCCTTTCCCAATCCATTTCAAGTTTTTGTGACAATGCATGGTTAAAAGTGTAAGAAAATTTGCTAAGTGGCCGTATGGGCCTAGATGTAACACCATCATCCCACATTTACCCAAGTAACCAGTCAGCCAGGGTAAACATGTGACAAGAAGTTAACATGATCTAACTTGACCTCCTAAGTCACCTTAAGGAGGTTGAATTGACAGAAACACACCATTTAGACCTTCCACGTCAGCAACAAGACTTCCAAAAACCATCCCAACCTCTCAAGTAACAAGGCAATGGGTCCCATTGATTTTTTAGACAATTAAAACCCCAGATGCTCCATTGATATGGGCGTGCATGCATTGAGGACGTTGTGGACACTCCCACAGCATGGGCATGCATGCATCCATGGAATGTTCTCCTCATAACTATCCCTATGTCTCCAGGATATGTGCCACTTTTTCAAGCATGAATCCCATGTCACTGCCTAAATCTCAATGACACTTTTAGAAATGAAATACAACAATTGAATATTGATATAAATGCAATAACTTGAATAAGCACTTGAATAGACCCCTATTAACCATAATATACATTTAATCGAAAATGTCACAGATATATAACCTGTAGGTTTAAACAACGCATTTGAGCATAAGGGTCTCATACTTATCTAAGAATCACTAAGAATCAATACTTCCTTATATCATTAGCTACAATATCATGTACTAGGTCATAGACACATTTTACATTAATTTCCAAATAAAAACATGAGGACAACCATACATCATCATTGTCATAATACATGTTTATAACCAACATAATAGCAACATAGATATCAAGGATACATTAGCCATAAAATCAACATACGAAACAATAAGATACTCATGAAATAAAAAGGAGAAATAACCACATATTAATGATGAAAAATCCAACCTGGTATGGGACTACCAGGTTCCACCTGATCGTAGATTGGTTGAGACAGATCTCTCTTCATCTAATCACCCCCATACCATATACCAAGCATGAATGTGGGATCTCACAAAACACATCAATCAAACCATCTACAGCTTCTAGAGGCCAACCCACCTCAACACATCAAATAGTGATTCCACCTCATGATCAGACATCACAACCATCATGATATTGGTCTCTACCCAAGCCTTTCAAGGATCCAAAGAATTTGTTCTAACCAAGGCTCTAGGACTAGTAACTCAAGCCTTAGTTGATACAGGGCTTCAAAGCATTTGTTGAACTAAGGCTCCAAAAATAGTAACTCAACCCACCAAGGGCTCTAGAGCATTTTTCAAAAAAATGTCCCATAACTATTACAGGGCTCCAAAGCATTTTTCCAACCAAGGCTCCAGGAACTAGTAACTCAACCCAGGTTAAAGGAAACATGAGAACCAACCAGAAAAACAAATAAATGAACCGATAACACCATGGTTATCCAACAAATGGCAAGGCTAGGTAAATCCACTATCAAATTTAGGAAATCCTCCATTCCAATGAAAGTTCATGACCAATAAACCACATTCATATGCCATGCATTCTAAAAATAGTGAGGAAAGCATACATGCAACTTGGTACCTACAACAAAACTCGTTGTAGTTGTTGATCCCGATGTCCTCTTCTTCTTCCTACTCTTCCTTTTCCTTCTTGCTCCAAAAATCTAAGTACACCACACTCCTCCAAGAGTGCTCCAAGAACTCTAAGTATGGCACACTCTTCCAAGAGAGAGCTCAAAAATTGAACTAACCAAGCCCACCCACTATTCCTCAGAAGCGTTTTTATCAATGACGCCTCTATTTTCTTCAATTTCCATTAGTTTCTTCAATTTTCCTCCTCGCATGAAACCTGTGACCTTTCACCTTCATTTTCTCCTAATTTCCCTTATTTCATAAATTAAATTTCAATTAATGCCTCTTGCCTTCTGAAATATTTTTCCATTTCCTTTTCCAATTTCCTTAGCCATAATAAACCAAAGTGACACCTCGCTAGGATGCTTTTTCCCACTATTCGACTTGGAATACATGACTGTAGTATTATATTTATTCACATGGATTTTTATCAAGGGTTTTCATAGAACCTCCCCCCCCCCCCCCTTGGGCGAACATCGTCCTCGTGTTCAATGAAACTTATAATCAACAAGTTTGCAGAAAAAACGTACTGCCTAAGAAATTTATAACACAACTCGTTACAGTTGTTACAATGACATCTGGAAAAACATGAAAAACATATTGTTTACTGAAGCTTTATAACATAGCTCATTGCAATATTTACAATAACAACCACATATACTTAAGCATATTTTCTTCAACCAGCAAATATCGATCCTATCTATTGAGATTTATAAACCAACTCAATATAATATTTACAATAATATACACAAATACACATATGCACATTTTCTCAACTAACAAATAAAAGGATATGATGTCTGCATCTACAACAAAGGAATCCAGAGGCTCACACTTCCACCCTAAAATTAGTACCAAGATTTGTAGGTTTTGACCCCATACAAAAATTACCTGCATACGAATTCTTAAAACACAAAAAATAAATAATGCGGGAGCATAACACATAAAACAAATATAAACGGAGATTTTCCCCTCGATCCCAAAATCAGGACTATCAGTTTGATTTTTCATTATGTTCCTTTAAATGTTACAATACATATTTATACATGCCGAAGCATCCAATACCATGGACTGAAAACCATCGCATCCAAAACCATGTGCGAAAGCCGCGCACAAAACCATAAGTAGATCCGCCCAACCTAATATAGAGTCCAAAAAAAATTTCCTCTTGGCACTCCCCTAGAGCCCATAGAGGGTGGGTAACCGCCCCCCTCAAAATCTACACTACATAATTGGTGCAACAAAGAGGGGGCTCCGTCTGCCCTCTAACCTCCCGGTTAACTAGGTGGGCTAGTCGTGGAAAGAATATAACACAACCCAACATTCTCCCACTTGTTGTTTTCTTTCCACATGTGGCCACAAGAGAGCTTAGTAATTTATCCAACCCTAAAATGCCCATTGTTTCTCTACACCAAGAGAAATTCTCAGAGATCACAAATTTTGTCAATGCATCTGCAATATTCTTCAAAGTGTCCACCTTTACAAGCAACACCTTTTTGACTTCTATCATATCCCTCACAAAGGGACACTGAACATTAATGTGCTTTTTCTTTGAATGGTAAGCAAGGTTCTTTGCCAAGAAAATTACACTTTGCCTATCACATTCAATCTTGATAGCTTCCTATACTAGCATCATAGTTGAACACAATCTCTACATCCTAACTGCTTCCCTACTTTCATGAGTGGCTACCACGTATTCTGCCTCTGTAGTTGATAGTGCAACTATAGATTTTTTCTTACTCATCCAACTGACTGCACCTCCAAATAGGTTAAAAACATACCCACTTGTAGATCTTCTTTGATCCAGATCTCCATCTCAGTCCGCATCAACAAATCCATGAATATCCAACACTTTGTTCAATCCTGGTCTTCCTTGGTAGCACAAACCATAATCACTAGTGCCACACAAATACCATAAAACTTGCTTCACTATTGTCAAGTGCTCCTTCCCTAGTTTTGACATAAATCTGCTCAATACCCCCACTGCATGTGCAATGTCTGGTCTAGTATAGACCATTTCATACATCAGGCGGTCGACTACACTTTCATATGGAACATGATACATGTCCTCTTCCTCTTCTTGTGTCTTGGGACATTGTTCAACAAATAACTTTACACCTACAGGAATAGGAACCTTCACAGGTTTACTATCCTCCATATTAGAATTCTGCAATATTGTCTCAACATACTTCGTCTAGTTTAACCATTGCTTCCTCTTTGCCTGATCTCTTTTAATTTCCATGCCCAAAATATAATTTGCAACATCGAGATCTTTCATGACGAATTTGGAGGACAAATGGGTCTTCAAATCCTATATAATTTATTTGTCTTTTCTAACCAGCAACATATCATCCATATACAAGACCAGATAAATAACATGATCAACAATTAATTTAAAATACACATTGGTCTTCTTTGCTTCTGGTGAACCCAAGTCCCCGTATAAATGTATCAAATTTTTGAAACCACTTCGTTGGTGACGATTTAAACCCATACAGAGACTTCTTTAACTTGCATCCCAGTTCTTTCTTACCTTTCACCTCAAAACCATTAGGTTGCTTCATGTAGATCTCCTCTTCCAAATCCCTAATAAGAAATGATGTCTTCATATCCATATGTTCTACCTCAAAATCAAAAGCAACAACAATAGATCAAATTAATCTAATAGAAGCTACCTTGGCAACAGGAGAAAAAATATCACCAAAATAAATTCCCAACACCTAGGAATAACCTTTTGCTACCAACCAAGCTTTGTATTTCTCCACCTGTCCCTCTGCACTTGTCTTCTTCTTGAACACCCATTTTTGGTCAATGGGTTTCCTTCCATCTGGCAACTCCACCAGATCCCAAGCCTCATTTTTGTGCAAATATGTCATTTCATCAACCACTTCCTCTTTCCAGAGTTTGTCATCCTCTGAATCTACTGCTTCCTTCACATTTCTGGGATCATCATCAATAACAGATAAAGAAAAATTTGAACAGAAAGCAAATGGACTATACCTTTATGGTTTCCTTCTTTCTCAAACTGATCTTCTCACACCCGGAGTTTGTGGCTCTTCATATTTTGATTCCTCCTCTGTTGTAGAGTTTGATTCTTCCTCCTTAAGCTTAAACTCTATCTTCTTAGTTTCATTTCATGGGACTTCATGTTTAATAGCATCTTTCACCTCTATGAACACCACATCTTGGCTATACACAACCTTCCTTGTTACTAGGTTCTGAAGCTTATAACCCTTTAAACCATATTTATACCCAATAAAGATGCACTTTTCGGATTTACTATCCAACTTGATTCTTTTATGTATCACATAAAAATACCCTAAGGTGTGAAAGAGAGGGTTTCGTACCAGTCCATACCTCTTATGGAGTCTTATCCTCTAATGCTGATGAAGGTGGTCTGTTGACTAGGTAACGTGTTGTCTCCACCACCTCTGTCCAGAATTCCTATCCTAACCCGACACGACTGAGCATGCTTCTTGCCATTTCCATCAACGTCTTGTTCATTCTTTCTGCAACTCCATTTTGCTCTGGTGTGTATGGAGTAGTGTTTTGTCATGCTATACCATACTTCTTATAGAATTCTTCAAATTCCTTGTTACAAAACTCTCCACCATTATCTATCCTAAGCACCTTTAACTTCTTCTCTGCCTGGTTTTCCACCAAAGCCTTAAATTATTTAAACCTATCAAACACTTCGGATTTAATCTTGAGGAAATATATCATGTATTCCTTGAGAATTCATCTGTAAATGATACATAGTACACAGACTTTCCTAGTGATGGAATCTTCACAGGTCCAATCACATCATTATGCACAAGCTCTAATATATGTTTCGCCCTCTTACCACCATAAGGGAAACTCACCTAATTCTACTTCCCATATACACAATTTTCACGAAAATCAAAATCTAGAGAGATATTAGTCATACCCTATACCATACCTTTACCAAGAAATATTCGAAGGCCCTTCTCTCCAATATGTCCAAGCCTTTGATGCCATAGCATGGTCTTTTCTCCATAGGCCACTAGATTTTTTGCTCCACTTTCAGGAATCACATAACTATTTCACCCATCAACAATAGTGCTACTTTGCAACTTGTATATAATTCCAATCCGAACTCCTGCATCATCACCAGTGCTCCCCAAACCATCTTGCAGGTATCTTTCTCGAACATTGTTTTTACACCTGCATCATCTAGCTTTCCTACAAAAATTATATTTCTAGCCAATGCAGGAATGTGCAGAACACCCGGAAGTGTTCTAACCCTTCCACCTTGCAACTTCAACTTTACTTTTCCACAACCGATGATTTTTAGCCTTCCTATCATCCCCTAAGAAGACATCATGACCATCGTATTTCTGATACTCGCAGAACCACTCTCTATGGGGAATGAAGTGAAAGGATGCACCTGAGTCAATCAACCATGTCCCATGATCTACATGTGTACTTGAAGAAGCCAGGTACACATCCCCACCTTCATCTGAGGTGGTTTTCTCCTCTGCAAAAGGAGAATCATCAGATCCCTTTCCTTTGTCAGGAGCTTTACATTTATAGTCCCTTTTGTAGTGCCTTTCCTTTCTACATTTCCAGCAAACCGCCTTTATAGGTTTTCCTGGAGATTTAGATCTCCCACTCGATAATTTTTTTTTTTTTATGTTCTAGTACCATCCTCGTACAAACAAGGCATCACCATTCTGACTCTCCATGTTTTTTTGTCTCATCTCCTCCGTTAGCAAGGATGAGACTGTTTCATCAAACTGCAAGGCAATTGCATTTTTACCTATTACAATAACCAGACTATCCCACGAATCTAGTAGAGAACACAACAAAATGATGCACTTATCTTCATCTGAAATTTTAATATCAATAGACAATAACTAACTTAACACAGTACTATATGCATTCAAATGCTCTGTCATCAAGTCTCCATCCTTCATCCTCAAGTTATACAACTTTTTCCATAGGAACAGTTTATTCACTAGAGACTTAGATTGGTACAAAGTCTCTAACTTGTCCCCCAAAGCCTTAGCCGTAGCTTCCCCTGATACATTCAACAATATTGAATCTGAGACACATAATCCTATTATGCTCTTTGCCTTCCGATCCAACCTCTTCCATTCTTCATCAGACACTCTCGTTGGTTTAGTACCTAGATCTATCGTGATCCACTGAGCTTTATCCACCAATAGATCCTCCATCTTGAGTTTCCTCAACTCAAAACTCTGATCATTAAATTTCGCAATCTCTATCTTTCCATTGCTCGCCATCTTATTTCACCACCAAAATTGATCTCGTAGATCTACCATTAAACAGGGTCTACTACAAGCCCAAACAAAACCCCTCAGCAAAAAAGGCATCCCCTTGAAGCCAAAATAGCTCTGATGCCATATGTAGGTTTTAATCCCGTACATAAATTACCTGCTTACAAATTCTTAAAACATATAAAATAAACAATGTGAGAGCATAACACATATACATAGATATTTTTCCCTGGATCCCAAAATCAGGACTACTAGCTTGATTTTCCATTATTATACTTTCAGTGTTACAATACATATTTATATATGCCAAAGCATCTAATACCATGGACCGAAAACCAACGCATCCAAAACCATATGTGAAAACCATGCACAAAACCATAGGTAGGTCCACCCAACCTAATATAGGGTCCAAAAAAAAATTCCCGGGCCGTTGCCCCATACCTGGTAGAGGGGGGCTAACCGCCCCCCTCAAACCCCACTGTGACCCCCCCACTATGCACTCGGCACAACGAAGGGGGGGCTCTGCCCCCCCCTAACCCCCTAGTTAACTAGGTGGGCTAGTCATGGAAAGAATATAACACAACCCGATAGGATTCACCTCCTTCCCAAGAAGTCCATAGTCCACTGCCAAAGTAACAATTGCATCCAATGTCTAGCACTCTAATCCAATGCCAATTTTCCTCTGAACAAGAAAATACTGTCTCATTGTTCCATGGCACAGTCACAATGTGCATTTGATTCCATTTCACAAATCTAATTACCAAAAAATATATCCCTGACCTTTCCTTCTCTGCTACAGATTCCATCGGGAAATCCAATCACCCCTTCCATTCATTCACACACCTTCCAACTTCTGTTGGCACCCCCATCGCAAGAATTCCATCTCTTGGCAAGGTATCCTCACATCGAAAGGTCCAAAAACCAAGGCATATCCCTACCTTAAAACCATCATACCAGTCATAGAATGCTCATGGAAGTCAATGGACAATATTGGATGCCAGTGTGGCACAATGACCCTACTCGTGAATTCTTTACAAACAAACTTTTTCGTGTTCCAATTCCTTTTGTTTTTTTGTTAATACTTGTCATTACCTTCAACCACCCAGCCAAGTGTTTAGTCAATTTATTTTTATCTAAATTGCCAGTATTAATTGTCAACCCGGGGCTCGTAAGCTGATGAAGTGAGGGTGTACTATATGTACTTAAGTAACTTTTCTTAGAGCTTTTGTTGTTTAGGGGGTTTGTTTATGATTGACTTATCTTCCTAAAATGGAATGATGATTATAGACAAATGAGTGCAAGTGTGTGAAAGTGATTTCTATATGAGTGAAAGTGTGTGTGATGGTGATTTCTAATTGTTTGCTGAACTTGTAAGGAAAAGACTTGAAAAGAATGAATAAATCAAAATGACTTGAAGGTAAATTGCTTGAAAGTAAATGACCACAATCTAATGGCATTAGTCTCTATCCATACTGCTGCAAATAAAAGAAATAAGAAAATCACTTCAAGGATTGATATTAATGATAATCTCCTTCTAACGCTCCGCTTCTACTGCGTATTTGCATAAAACACGATGAGAAGGGAGCTGAGACAAATCCAAGAATTGATAAAAACTCTAATCTACTTTAATTGACAAATTGTAACACTACTAAACCTTTTCCAACATACTGCTCCTACATATATGATTGTGTGTAACAAGTGGAAAAAGTGTCAGTATCACAAGCCAAATCTACTCAAATACAAGCTGCAATTAATCAATATTCTGTTCTCTTGAAAGATAAGCTATTCATGATAAAGAGAGCATAAACTAGTTAGCATCCAACTTGTAAAACTATGCTAAAGCTAATCTAGAAAAAACAGAGTAAAGAGGGCAGCCTAATGAATAAGACAACTGCAACTACCATTAGACATTAAAGCAAATACACACACAAATCCCGGGCTAAAGAAATCTGCAAGGAAATAACACTGATCAGCTTGAAAGAAAGGAAAACAACTAAAAGAAACTATACATGCTTAAGGAAATAAATAAGTAAAGAAAATGATACTGCACATAAAATACTTTACAGTGGCAGAAATGAGCAGGGGCCCTCTGTCCATTCAGCCACAAGAAAAACTCAGAGATCTGGAAACTTCAAAACAGTGCTATGTCTATTTCTTCATTGCAGAAAATGTATAAAAACAGAGTGCTAGAATAGCACTAAAAACAGAGTTCAGAATGCTTTAAAATGTAACACAGGTTCATCAAAATACAACTGATAAAAAGCCTTTTGAGCGTACACAGACGCAGCTATTTATAGAAGTTTCTAAGATAGCCTATCCGTGCAACTAATTAACTGAAAAGTAAATGAACTGTTATGCGTATTCATGGTTCTTTGACACTTCATGCGGCTGCGTGGAGGAGTTAGTGGTTCTGTCGTCATGGGTAATGAATCCCATGTTGGACCATGTCCCCTGCCATCTGTAGAACGTGGACAAATCATCGTTTAGGATGACGTGACCAAGCAGCTCACAATCACCGCTAAACTGCCTTGAGTTGACCGTGACTTGCCCTGCTTTGACCGTGGATAAAGATGACGTGGATGGCTGGAAAAATAGGACAGGAACCTCGAGCACGTTGACACCTAAGTGCCCATGTGGCTCATCTGGCAAACCGACACGTGGAACATTGTGTTTAACAAAAAGGCTACAGGATCTTCAGATAGCTGCAGGATCATCAGATAGCTGCAAGATCACCAGATAGCTGCAGGATGCCTGCAAGTAAGTCAAAATCTAAACAAATAGTCATCCATTAGCAAAACTTACTTAATCATCTTAATAACACCTAATGTAATGATCTGGGTGGTTTTATGGTGAAAATGAGGCAAAAGATAAGGAAAGATAAGGAAAGATTGAGGAAAATGGTAGATAAGTAGGTGTAGAATAGAGGCTCTACATACCCCCACTGCGAGGGTATTGCATGTCCTCATGCAAAAATTCTGATCAGTCAACCTGCTGTGATGCCTCTGCTAGGACATCCAATCTCCTCCTCTTTCTCCTTATGGATATATCAACTCTGGGCCTCTTCATTAAACACCTAAACCTTAGATTGATTAAATCCCTGTCTAACCTCTTGCACTTCTTCCTCATCTTTTTGTTTTCTTTTTGTAGCAGTCCCATATGCAGCATTGTGTTATCGTGGACCATCTTGTCCACATTGCCCCTTTCTTTCAATTTCTCATTCTCTTGTATAATATGGCGATTTAGGACTTCTATTTCAAAAATTTCCTGTTTTAAGGAATGAATTTGCTGCTCCAAGGGTTCAACAGTACTTGGGCCAGCAACTGCTTGTTCCAAAGTTTCCAAATAGTTATAGACCTTCTGCTGGTCTGGATCAACCTCTGGTGACCTCCTTGGGCTTGGCTCATGTTCAATTTCAGGTTCATGTTCAACTTCAATTTCTTGTTCAATTTCCACTTCTTGCTCCACTTCGACTTCTAATTCATGCTCAAATGGACTATCCTCACGTGGAGGACTAGTCTCAACAGATTCAGTATGTGAAGGACTTATGACATCCTCTCCAGGTGAGCTTAAATCTATGAAAGATGGCCCTTTTACAGTCTTCATTTTTCCACTTAGTATGCTGCTTCTCCTTACAGAGGTAGTACTCTGTTTCTCTTTTGGTATTTTCTGCTTTTGTTTTTCTTTCTCTTTGGAGAGGGCAATTTTCTTATGAAGTTCTGCTAGTCTTTGTGTTAAGGGCTGGCTATCTCTGTCTTCATCACTT
>APFE030354716.1:3142-31511 GCA_000404065.3 Pinus taeda | reverse complement strand
CAAGAGGAGAGCATACTTAGATAGGTTATTAACTTCTTTTCTTGAAAAAAAAAAATTTATGTTTTTTTTTTCTAAGTATGGCTACTTAATTTCACTTCCCCGGCAACGACGCCAAAATGTTTAGTCAATTTATTGTTATCTAAATTGCCAGTATTAATTGTCAACCCGGGGCTCGTAAGCTGATGAAGTGAGGGTGTACTATATGTACTTAAGTAACTTTTCTTAGAGCTTTTGTTGTTTAGGGGGTTTGTTTATGATTGACTTATCTTCCTAAAATGGAATGATGATTATAGACAAATGAGTGCAAGTGTGTGAAAGTGATTTCTATATGAGTGAAAGTGTATGTGATGGTGATTTCTAATTGCTTGCTGAATTTGTAAGAGAAAGGAACTTGAAAAGAATGAATAAATCAAAATGACTTGAAAGTAAATGACCACAATCCAATGGCATTAGTCTCTATCCATATTGCTGCAAATAAAAGAAATAAGAAAATCACTTCAAGGATTGATGTTAATGATAATCTCCTTCTAACTCTCTGCTTCTACTGCGTATTTGCATAAAACACGATTAGAAGGTAGCTTAAGACAAATCCAAGAATTGATAAAAACTCTAATCTACTTTAATTGACAAATTGTAACACTACTTAAACCTTTTCCAACATACTGCTCCTACATATGTGACTGTGTGTAACAAGTGGAAAAAGTGTCAGTATCACAAGCCAAATCTACTCAAATACAAGCTGCAATTAATCAATATTCTGTTCTCTTGAAATATAAGCTATTCATGATAAAGAGAGCATAAACTAATTAGCATCCAACATGTAAAACTATGCTAAAGCTAATCTAGAAAAAACAGAGTAAAGAGGGCAGCATAATGAATAAGACAACTGCAACTACCATTAGACATTAAAGCAAATACACACACAAATCCCGGGCTAAAGAAATCTGCAAGGAAATAACACTGATCAGCTTGAAAGAAAGGAAAACAAATAAAAGAAACTATACATGCTTAAGGAAATAAACAAGTAAAGAAAATGATACTGCACATAAAATACTTTACAGTGGCAGAAATGAGCAGGGGCCCTCTGTCCATTCAGCCACAAGGAAAACTCAGAGATCTGGAAACTTCAAGACAATGCTATGTCTATTTCTTCATTGCAGAAAATGTATAAAACAGAGTGCTAGAATAGCACTTAAAAACAGAGTTTAGAATGCTTGAAAATGTAACACAGGTTCATCAAAATACAACTCATAAAAAGCTTAATAAGCGTACACAGACGTAGCTATTTATAGAAGTCTCTAAGATAGCCTATCCGTGCAACTAAATAACTGAAAAGTAAATGACTGTTATGCGTATTCATGGTTCCTTGACACTTCATGCGGCTGCGTGGACGAGTTGGTGATTCTGTCGTCATGGGTAATGAATCCCAGGTTGGATCATGTCCCCTGCCATCTGTAGAACGTGGACAAATCACCGTTTAGAATGACGTGACCAAACAGCTCACAATCACCGCTAAACTGCCTTGAGTTTGACCGTGACTTGCCCAGCTTTGACCGTGGACAAAGATGATGTGGATGGCCGGAAAAATAGGACAGGAACCTCGAGCACGTTGACACCTAAGTGCCCATGTGGCTCATCTGGCAAACCAACACGTGGAACATTGCGTTTAACAAAAAGGCTGCAGGATGTTCAGATAGCTGCAGGATGCCTACAAGTAAGTCAAAATCTAAACAAATAGTTATCCATTAGCAAAACTTACTTAATCATGCTTAATAACACCTAATGTAATGATCTGGGTGGTTTTATGGTGAAAATGAAGCAAAAGATAAGGAAAGATAAGGAAAATGGTAGATAAGTAGGTGTAGAATAGAGGCTCTACACCAAGCATTTCATACTTTCCTCTAACAAGCACATAATTTCCACTAGATTTAACATAAATTGAAATAACTTCAAATTAACCTCATTGGTCTACTTGCAATTGTGTTCGTTTCCTATCACAACAAGTGAAACTATCAAATTTGACCAAGTAATCACGTATAAACATAACACATCAGGTTATCTCAAAACACAACCCTCATAGATCAAAATAATAAATCACCTGTAACCATCATAAACCAGAATTGTAGATCACATGTAATCATCATATATCAAAATCATAAATCGCATGCATAACAAAACTGAAATAAAATATCGATACCTATCCTTTAATCAATCCATAGATTTTACCTTTGTCCTTATTTAGTATGCACTTTAGATCTATTTCCACACCCAACAAACACCCAGTGCCTTCTCCTCAACCATGTGCACATACACATAATGTGTATCACACACATACAATCACACATGACATAAAGCACCATGCTATACATGCACCTACACCCGACATACAACACATACACCTACACCCAGTGTACAAGACAACACAATAGATACATCTATGTCCAGTGTACACCACCACATAATACATACACCTACACCCTCTTTACAATAAAATACATATACATACACAGAGTACAACACAACGAATACACATGTCATGATACGAGGACTACATAATTCACATACGTAGTATTGCATGCCTGCAATGCAGCATGTACGACATGCACACAATACACCATGCACATCAGTACCATATGTACATCATGTACATAGTACTACCTCTATATATCACAACCTGCAAAATGTATACACAACATCACACATGCACAACATCACCTCCACAATGTGTACACAGCACCACCTATACAACGGGTACACAACACCACATGCATGACATGTACACAACACCGCATGTACACAACACCATATCCATAACATGTACACATCCCACCTACAAAAAACACCACATGTAAAATATATACATGACACCCCATGCTCACAGCACCACTTGTACAATCATGCACACAAAACCATATGTACATAGCACCAGATGCCCAACATGCACACAAAACCATATGTACATAGCATTTCATATACAACTTGTATATAACAACCTACGCACACAACACCATATCCAACATGCACAAAGCACCATATGCACAAAACACCACATATCCATCATGCACATCATATAATATGTACACATCACCGCATATCCAACATGTACACAACACCATCTATACCCAACACTGCATGTCGAAAATTAACACAACACTATCTGTACCACACTATACATAACATTGCATAAAAAATATGTATACACAAGATATATACACAACATCACATGCACACAACATGACATATGCAACATGTACATCATATACAACATATGCACAATAGTAGTACCATACATCCAAAACCACATTGTCTCTACCAAGCAACATTGCTTCTAGTGTCTTATCCATGCTTGTCCCAACATGCCACATACCACGTTTCTTTAATTTGACTAACATCCCTTGGTCTAGCCTGTCATTAACATAAACATACTATAATAACATAATATCAACTCATATCCACATGATACCAACCTCATAAATTTATCAGGGATAATCTTCCCAATTAATTCCTCATAAGACCAGGAACCTCTTCATGTCATTAACCTACATAAGAAATAATTATTCCACAAGAATGATCTGTGCTGACCCTGTTAGACATGACATACATACATACATACATACATACATACATACATACATACATACATACATATATATATATATATATATATACATCATCATAATCATGATCACAACATAATTTCTAGATATTGTAAGCTCTGGGTTAAGAGAACTCCCTTTATCCATTAAACAAATGCAAAACATCGAGAAGAGTAGTTCCCAACATAGCCAACGCATCTGATATCTCAAATCCATTCACCTTATCTTTCTTGATTATCTTTGTCATGACTACTCTAACATTGTCCATTTACATGGACCCAACCAACTTAGCTGACTGTCATACTCTTACCTTCATCTTCCCTTACACATGCACAAGATTTATCTAAGTCTTTCATTAACTATTTGGTTCGACATAGCTCTCCCCAAGCTCCTCTAACTTTCCACTTTCCCAACCAATTCCCAGGGCTCAAACTTAAAATGAAAAAGAAGAAGAAAACCATGAAAATCGATAACAATACAGCCCCGCAAACAAAGTCGCAATGCCTTGCACACGACATACCAAAGATGTACACAAACACAATAAATCACAAAGAATAAAATCACACACTAGAAAAAAACTCCATGAATTAATCCCATGGTTCTCAAGGAAAGCTCAACTTGATCCTTCTTCAAATTTCATGGCAGTCTCTTTTAACATGAAATCCCCTACATCATATTTCCATAAAAACATAACCCTCAATGCATAAATAAACATAACAGTACACTAGTTACCTTATCTTCTTAAGTCAAGCACACTGACTTGTAACTAAACACATCCATACGATCTGTCATTGGACTCCAATTCCCTAGACAAACCTAGCTATAACTAGAAGCTAGCTAATGTACTTGTCAAATACATGTTCATGAATACAACATATCTCCACATAATGTCAGATAAAATCAAGGTTAAGAAGACTTCGTGCATGGAAATCAATAATTCATTTGGAATTAAGGTTTGCAAACATAGCCAAAGGAGTTCTTACCTAATTTCTTTCTTTTACTATTACCTTGTTGTAACTGAGTCTTACTATGTACTCTCACGTCACCCAATGGATAATTATATAAAAAATTCAACTATTAATTTGTCATGCTAATACCAAACATGTTTCCTACAACTATTCACATATGTCGATCATGTGTTCCAAAGATCAAGGCAACATATGTATTGCTTGGAAATCAACCTTCACAAAGTCTAACAACAATGTCATAATCAAAATCAACTCACATTCATCAGTCATAATACATAACGCTACAAATATCACTTACTTACACACAAGTACATAACAACTGTCTCAATACATATATATTACTACAACCATCTTAAAACAATATCATTTTGGCAAGAAATCTTATAGACACATACTCATATCATGTGATTAATCAAACATTCAACAATAGATAGATGACATAATAGACACCAACACTCAAACAAGAAACATACAACATAATCAACATTCAAGAACAAGATAGACACCATAAGTAAATTCATACCTTAATGTATCTCAAGGGAGGTTATATTGTCTGCAAAATAGATCTAGTTAGCACAATATAACTTCACAACACATCCACTCAACCACAAATAAGCTCATGATATCTATAATAGAAACTAGTTAACATGTTTACATCATAAACTCATAAACAATTATCATTAATACATAAAAATGGCATCTACATAGTTAGTCTAGATTAGTATGATATAATATCACAACAAACTAGCACATTCTTGAATGTCATAACCCTAACCATTTGCATAAACCAATCGAAATTAGTATCATGCATATAACATCAAGTTCTTAATGTAATAACCTTAATCATCAAGTTACTAGAATATAACAACAACAAGTTATATATCAATATCATCAAAAACATATAACCTAATCATCAAGCTATCCAACAAAAAACAATAATAGAAGTGCATGAAACCACACGTTACTATCATTCATGACTATCGGACACATGTGCATATGACTACACTAATCGACTTGCATCTATCATGTATGTTACCATAACATCAATAGAATGAAAGACATTCTCATAACCATAATATGCATATAAAAATCCTTAACCTACATACTAGCATGCCCAACATACAAACCTATATGACATCATGATCTAGCCTTGAGGTCCAATGTTGCAACTTCACTTTGATGGTCTACATCTCTTGCTCTATCTCAGCCAATAGATTAGCATCATAACATACAAATATCATCCTGATGAATTAATTTCATACAATGACTTCACAATGCATTTCTAACCTAGTACACATGCATAACCATAACCATGACAATGCATGCATAATAAATGCATATACAACCATACACTCACAATGGCACGCCCCACAACAACACTGTCAATCTTCACAAGGTAACATCACTGCAACAATTATCAACACCATGAAAAAGAAACAAGAACATCCACTACAATCATAAGGAACACATATGCAACTAGCATAAATGCATGACAAACACGTTGCCCATCCAGTCTTAGGGGTGAACCATGCTTTAATACCACTCTGCAGCACCCTCATCCCACATCTACCCAAGTAATTGACCAATCGAGGTAAACATGTGATCAGAAGTTACCATGATCTAATTTGACATCCGAAGTCAACTTAAGGAAGTGGAATCAACGGAAACACACCATACAAACCATCCACATCAGCAACAGGACTCCCAGGAACCAGCGCAACCTCTTAGGTAACCAGGCCCTAGGTCCCACTAAGGTTTTAGACCATTACAACCATAGAGGCTCCCTTGATATGGCCATACATGCTTCCAAGAGGCTTTGGACGCTCCCACGGCCTAGGAATGCATACGTCTAGGGACTTTTCTCCTTAGACATGTTCCCGTGTCTCCGAGATTTGTGCCACTTTTTCAGGTTCAGAGCCTAGGTCACTACCCAAAACTTAATGAAACTTTTAGAATTGAAAGATAAAAACTGAATAATGATACAAATTCAATTACTTGAACAACAACTTGACTCGAAACGTACTAGCCATAATAAGAATTTAGTCAAATATGTAATCTACATGTTTAAACAACAGATCTGAGCATAGGGGTCTCATACTTATATGAGAATCACTAAGAACAATTGTCCCCTTATATCATTAGTTATAATATAATATAATAGGTCATAGATACATTGTTCATTCATTTACAAATCAAAGCATGAGGAGAGAAATACATTATCACTGTCATAATGCATGCTTGTAACGAGCATAATAGCAATCAAAATATCAAGGATACATTAGCCATAGAATCCACATATGAACCAATAAAATAATCATGAAATAAAAATGAGAAATGACCTCATATTAATGATGCAAATATTAACTAGGTGTGGGAATGACACATTCAATCCCACCGTAGATTGGTTGAGCCAGATCCCTCTTTATCCAATCATCCTTGTGCCATATTCCAAGCATGAATGTGGGATCTCATAAAACACATCAATCAAACCATTCAGGGCTTTGAGAGGCCAAACCACCTCAACCCATCAAACAATGATTCCACCTCATGGTCAAACATCACAACCATCACTAGATTAGTCTCTACCCAAAACTTCTAGGGATCCAAAGCATTTGTTCCAACCAAGGCTCCAGGACTAGTAACTCAACCCACAGTTGATATTGGGCTCGAGAGTGTTTGTCCAGCCAAGGCTTCAGGACTAGTAACTCAACCCACCAAGGGATCAAGAGTGTTTTTCCAACGAAGTCTCTAGGACTAGTAACTCAATGCAAGTTGTTATAGGGCTCCAAATCGTTTTTACAACCAAGGCTCCAAGAACTAGTGGCTCAACCCAAGCTAAAGGAAACATGATAACCAACTAGATAAACAAATAAATGAACACACAATTCCATGGATATCCAACAAATTGCAAGGCTAGGAAAATCCACTGTCAATCTAGGAAATCATCCATGCCAATGATAGATCATGACTAATAAACCACATGCATATGTGATGCATGCCAAAACTAGTGAGGAAAAAATACATGCAACTTAGTACCTACAAGAAAAACTTGTTGTAGTTATTAATCTTGATATCCTCTTGCACTTTCCTACTCTTTCTTTTCCTTCTTGCTCCAAAAATCCAAGTACTCCACACTCCTCCAAGACTTCTCCAATAAATCTAAGTGGTCCAAGAGTATAAGAGAGGGCCATAATAGAGAGAGAGCTCCAAGTCTAAATTTACTAAGCCTACTGACTGATCCTCAAAAGCCTTTTTATCAACGAGGGCTCTTTTTCTTCAATTTCCATTATTTTCCGTTCTTTTTTGTCTACACATGCAACATGTGACCTTTCACCTTCCTTTTCTCCTAATTTCCATTATCTCATAAATAAAATGCTAATTGATGCCTCTTACCTTTCCAAAGCCTTTGCCATTACCTTTTCCAATTTCCTTAACCATACTAAACCAATGTGACACACCGCTGGGATGTTTTTGCCCAACATTTAGCTTGGAATATGTCTCCCATGACCGTGGTCTTATATTTTCTAACATGGATTTTTAACCACAGTTGTTACACTAGATACATCTATAGGGAAGTTCCACAATCAGGGTTCTTTGTTTTTTTAAAAAACATTTCTTATACTGTGGAGGACCTGGATTTCATTTGGGTCTTCGAAGGTCAAAAGTTAAATTTGATATATAACCAAATAATAGTATAACCTTTGTTGATGTTTCTAGTGTAGATGAAGCCAAACAATATTTCAAGGGAATAGTGGAATTTTTTAAGAAACCAAAGAAATTCACTACAATGGGAGTGCAAATTCGTAAGGGGGTCTTATTGGTAGGTCACCCTAGAACTAGAAAGGCATTGTTGGCAAAGGAAATCATTGGTGAAGTAAGGGTCCCCTTCTCTTCTATTTCTTGGCCTAAATTTATAGAGGTGTTTATAGGATTAGAAGCCTGTAGATTTCCTAATATTTTCAACATGGCAAAGGAAAATTTTCCCTGTATTATTTTCATAGATGATCTCATTGCAATGAGCAGGTAGAGAAGAGAATAAATTGGTGTAGGTCTAAGTTTTGCACCTAAAAGCTTCATCAATGACCGTTTTATCAATATTGCAACATGGAAAGAGCTAGTATTTTTTGTTGTTTCCATACAAAAGAGTGGAAGTGTGGAAATGGTGGTTGCGATTACAAAATTTTTAATATATTGGATCCCTTTTATGAATTCATGGCAAGAAACATTTTCATAGTTGGATTCTTTTTCCTATTGTGATATTTTCGCAGTATCCTTAGTAGTGGGTTCATCTTTAGTTTTATATACTGCTATGAATATTTTTCACAAGATGGAATTTATAGATGAACAATTAGATTCCCTAGTGAATGGATTTCGAATACTGATTTCTAAAAGTTGCATCTCAAAATGAGCTCAAGTCAATTGTTATGCATTGTATTAGCTCTACTGATTGAGCTTGTGCCAAAGGCATAACATACACATACTTTAATACTAAAAATGCAATAGTATACCAAAATTATGATTGATCATGGGGCTTCACTACTATTTAAAATAGTCCAGCGATTTGTTTTAAGGGATATTCTGCAAACAACTAAATCAAAGTAGATGATAAGAATATAGAAATGACTTTGCAACAAGTGAAATTTGAAAAAGGCCTAAGTTTTGCAGCCATCATATTCCATAAATTTATTACAAGAAAATTCATACCAAAGAAGGTCCATATGTTGAAAGGATGTACAAGTTTTCTAAAAAGTAGTATAGAGAAAGTATAGAAAAAAAACCCCTTGAATTAATATTCAACACAGCAATTAGTGTGAATTATCAAGAGCATGAGAACATTTCAAACTTCTGGAAAATTTTCCATTGTTTATTTGTACAATTACAAGATTCCAGGAAGTATACTTCACATCTTTATTTAGGTTTTGAGCATTCATAGAACATAGGTGGGAAAAATTCCTAGGCATAAAATCAATAGTCAAAAATTTATTGCCTTGATTTCTAGAATATTAATTTATTTTAAGACAAAAAAATTTTATCTCTGCGCAGTAGAACATTAAAGTAAAGATTCAAACAAATTTCAGATTTAGAGGACATTTAATTTTCTAAATCTCAAATTTTTAAGAAGCAAATCAGAATTCAAATTGGTGGTTTAGGTATTTCTAAATAAGACATCTGGAAGAGTATATCAATTATTAAACATCTCATTCCCAAGTTTCATACAAGCAACAAAAATACCCTGAATTTTGAAGGGCATTCAAACCAAGAACCAAAGAAGAATTAAATACATTACCAGTGGTGTTAAAGAAAGTCAAGATACTATAAGAGCTAAAATTATTTTATGGTTAAGACAAATCTGGAAAATCTGTCACAATCAAATTCTACATCACAGTGGTACCAAAATCTATGCTGAGATGGTGTATGACAACTAGTTAAGGATAGTTGGCAATATTTACCTTTTTTAAAGGCACTTATCGGATATTCATGGAACAACATTAACAAATTTAGTGTTACATGGATAAGGATTAGAATCATTAATTAGAAGAGTCAAGTCCAATATATTTTGGGAATAAAGTAGCAATTAATAAACCAATTTCTAGTTTTAAGGAAGAAATATCGGTAAATAGATGACAAATTATTCACCACTTGTGGATTAAAATCTAGATTTGTGGCTATTTGACTCAAACAAACCCAAATGTCCTATAATAGATCAAATATTGTATTCCATTTCGTTTATTATT
Organism: Pinus taeda; assembly: GCA_000404065.3. Taxonomy (NCBI): domain Eukaryota; kingdom Viridiplantae; phylum Streptophyta; class Pinopsida; order Pinales; family Pinaceae; genus Pinus; species Pinus taeda. Next base: position 21,212 of record APFE030354716.1, on the reverse strand, counting down.
TGGACTTTTATTTCAAGAGTAGTTTTAGTTTCGTCAAGTTGTCTATGATACTCCATCCTTGACCTATGGCTTGAGGATTCACAACCCAGGGGCATCTAATCCCTCAAAGTCACTTTGGGATCGCACTTGGCTAGGCCATGTTAGCCCTAAGATGACTAGACTTTTTAGCATGTCTCCCACCCCTAGCACAATGCACAACCATCCCCCATGATTTTTGATCTTGGGTTGCCTTCTTAATGAGGTCTATCCTCAATCGGTTGTGGTAGTGGGACTTGATTTTATTCCAAGAATATTGTAACAGTTTAGAATTTTTATTTTGTTATGAAACTAGCTCACAAAATAGAAGAAAATATAGATCAACGACTTCTAAATAAGCCTCTTTGAGGAGGCAACCTCCTTTACATTACACAAATGAACAATTCATGGATGATACAAATGACTAAACCTCCTTTCTATATAAGAGTCTAAGGGGTCACAATATAATCAAAGCCAACATAAAAATAGTAATACAAGGGCGCAACAATAACAATAGTGAGTTTCTATAAGGACAATAGGGGCACAACAATAACAATAAGGGCTACAAGGACAAAAATAATGGGGGAATCACTAGTATTATAGGGACCTAGTATGCCCGTCTCATTCAAAAAAGTTTTGTCCTCAACGCTTGAGTAGTTTTGGATGCTTCTATATAAAATTATCATCCTCCCATGTGGAATCTTATTTGGGTATCTTCTTCCACTTGATGAGATACTTTGAAGTTGATCAATTTCGTAGCAGTCAAGTTCTTGTTTATTTGATTACCTCAGGCTCCAATATGATTCTTCCTTCTTCGTCAAGTTTTGGAAATATTGTTTGAACTAGGAGCTTATCACCTATAACCTTCTTTAATCATGAAACATGGAAAACTTGGTGCACTCAAGAAGCTACATGAAGCTTCAATTTGTATGCCATATTTAATCCAGGTGGATCTTCAGACAGCATGGCATGGAAACGCTCAAAAATCAAAGTGATCAAAATGATGTCGAACTAGGACCAGATCGAAGAGCTCATCTTCCTAATCATGGAGCTTTGAATGTTCATCAATCCAAGTCCAGATGACGAAGTTATCGCGAAAAGAAGATCAGCTTGATCCTAAAGAAAATGAGGTTTTTCCATAAAAATTGGACTTTAAGCCTTAAGAGGCAAATAACAATCAGCATAGTCCAAAGGGCGAACTTAAGGCTGGCCTTTAGGACCCTCAATCAACGATTTCCGATATTGGAGTCGGGGGCCTAATAGATGTGATATCGGCACTTTATAGTTATACGATCAGCAATGAATGAGACTTTAGACCCCTGCGAATAGCAATTGCCGATATCGGCGATCAGAGTGATCGATGATCGGCGTCGGCACATGCCATGTATCAGTGAAGGACTCGAGCCACAAAAATAGCGATATAGAAATTAAATCACAGTTGTCCAATTGAGAACCGATCAACGGTTTAGATCTAGTCAGTGACGTTGGCAATCAGTAAACGGCGCCTTCCGATCTTGACTTCTGATATATCCTGGACCCGATAAACTTATAAGTCATATTTTGCAAATGATTTTTAGTGTTTTTCCATGTTTTTGTCATATCATTGTAAAACGATAAAAGGAATATTTTTTACAACTGTTGCAACGACTGATGATTCTAAACAAATGGCTTCTATTCTTAATAGGAATGACCCTGATTTTGATACGCCCATGTCCCAAACGTGTTATAAAACACAATCGGTAACAGAGAGCTAGGGGAGCGGGCCAGAGGAAGAGAGCTTGTTCTAGAGAGCCTAAAATCTTGTTAATGGTGCCTAGATCATGGATGCAGAGAGTCGAGGAAGGCGAAAGACTGTGTAAATGGCAAGCTCGAGAGATTGCACAACAAGGCTGTGAGTAAGAAGCTAGAGAGGCTACGTGCCAGAGAGAGCTTGAAGCTAGCACAGTGATTGAACCCCAGAAAGCCACAGACTCATTTAATCTATAGCACAGATAGCCATAGAGGTATAGTGCCTTAAATGCAGGCAGATCCAAAGTGGCAATGACATAGCCAGTATGCTATGGAGCCAGATAACCGAGAGCTACAGACGACAAGAGCCAAAGTAGTTCTACCTCTTCTTTTGATCAATTCATCTTTTGATCAATTCTTCTTGATCTTGGATCAACGCCTCTTTGATTGATTCTTGTGATCATTTGATCTGTTGATTAATGCTTCTTTGATCGATTCTTCTTTGATCGCTTATTATTCTTACATATTGATGTTGTGAGACCAGTCTTCCAACAAGATTCAGCACTTTAATAGTTACTTCAGAGCAACACTTCTTCATATGGCCATTCGTAATGAGGCCATAACAGATTGGTAGCGGACTGTGCCTGTGCATTGATAATGTGAACAAGATATTCACCATGGATTGTCTTATCCACTTATTCATTCACATCTTCAGCTGGCCCATGGTTGGCATAAGGTATATAATTTATTCATATATTTCTTCTTTTACATTATGTTGTAGATCCTTGATTGATATTGATGCAGGATCTTGTTTATTTCATGTTGTCATGATTCCTTGCTTTATGTTATGCAGAATCTTTCTATATGATGTAGTTGTTGGCATAACTCTTTATGTTATGCTTTGAAATCCCTTGTTGTATGTTTTGGGGATACTCTTGTTGTCGTCATGCATGTGTTTTTCTTTGACATCCCTTTTGTGCCTTGGTGGCGGGATGCACACCATGCATGTTTTTGTATCATACTAATAGGAGTCTTTTGATTGAGGGTTCTAGTTGTATAACATCTCTTAGAACCACTTCTATGTGAGTGCCTTATTCCTTCTATGATCGAGACATCATCTCTTGTGTACATCACTTCTTTTGACATCACATAATGTAGCAGCCTACACCATCTTGCCTGGGGCCTAGAGACGTAGTCCCTCCTGGACGAACTCCATTAACAATGGCTTATGTTTTCATGTGCTGATGATGGTTATGTTCCTCTTATTTATAGTCAGCAGTTGTATTTGTTAATGTTCTTTTAAAAATAAATTTTAACACATCACGAAAGTAAAAGGTCTTGGAAAGGTCCTTCTTAACATCTGGACCTGGATGAAGTGGTATCAAAGCAGGTATTTGCATTGATGTGAATTGTAGTGTGAACAACAGAATGTGCAATGATAGAGGATGAAAGAGCAATGTACGAGACCATGCTCAACATTTCGAAGAAAGTGGAAATTGTGTATGAAGCTCTACAAAAAGAAACAGAGGAAAAGGAGCAATTACATCTTCAATTGAAAGCCACAGAAAAGGCCATGGAGGAACTGAGGCAAAACAAACATAATCTTCAAACAAATAATGATGAATTGAAGATGCGTCTACATGAAGAGAAAGAGGATAAGTAGAGTTTTCTACTATAGTTGCAAGCAAAGGATGAGGCCTTGGAAAAGCTGCAGTGAGACCAATGTGAGGTAAAAGGTAGTTCTTCATCTTCATGTATGTTTCCTGATGATGATTTTGTTGTGTTTGAAAATCATACCACAAGAATTGGCTTCAAAATGCTGAAGAGAATGGGATATGAAGGAAAAATTCTTGGGCGTTAGTGGCCAAGACGTAGTCAATCCCATCCAAGTAGAGGAATTACTATGTCGAGAAGGACTTGGGTATGTCAGGAAAGAAGTTGGGGAATGTGATCCACCAACAAAAAATGATTAGCAACCTTGATCAGTTCTTTCCAAATCAAAAGAGAAGGTAAAATACGTTGATTTCCTTTTGATTTCATCTTCTGATAGTATGATTTTTGTTGGATATTTTGAGATCTTGATTACAGGGACAAACATGAGGCTCCTTACAAAGAAAAGGCACAAGGAGAAAGAACTTGGTGCTAATAACCAAGGCATCACTCAACTTTTTGAGGTTATGCATGAACCTCAATTTACAGGCTCGAGGTACACTAAAGGAGAGCACTCAAAGGTGTCAGATTCGTCTGAGATATCGTTGAGGAAAGAGAATGATGGGAAAACATCCCCATCATCCCATGGCAGTTTCCATTGCAAGGAAAGAGTTGAGGCAAGCCCTCATCATCATGCTGACATCAGAAACAAAAAAGGAAGGTATAATCACTTTTGATCTTTGAATATTCATTATGATCATGTTGTTAATAAGGAAAGAAGACAAAGGCATTGAAAAACATGCAATTTTTGTGGTTTACCTAACCATACCTTTTCCAAGTGTTGGAAAAGAATGACAACAATCATTAGGCATGAAAAACCCTCTTGATAGCATAAAAAAAACATGTTAAGTAGGTATGGAGGAAGAAAACATATTGTAGTCATTGTGACAGAAATGGCCATCAGAGAGCCACTTGCTGGAAGCTCCATCCAGAACAACACCTTAAGGATAGAGTGTCGGTGCATGAATCAGGTGAAGCCATTGTGCAAAAAGCAAAACCACATCAAGGAGGTGATTCATTCAAATTGATAAGTGAGAAGTGGTTTCTCAACATGTTGTTGTTTCATGGCCAATCTTTTGTAAATCATTCGTTGCATTTTAAAATGTAAAAGTGATATTGTGTTTTCCATCACTTGGTCAGCAACAATGATGTCTGGTCTTATTTGGTGTCGCATGTTAAAACTTTGAAAGTGATGTTATGTTTCCATCACTTGTCAAAACAATAGTGTTTGGCTTTTTCTATGTAAATCATGTGTTGTAGTGATGATGTGTTTTCCATCACTTTTTGAAGCATCCATGATGGGTTGGCCTCGTTGTCATATCTGGAGTATTACGTCCATCTTATTGTAAACTTGTCCACTGATTATGTGTTATAAACTCATGGCAAGTATAATATGTTTGTGTCTTTAGTTTGGTCATCTTATTCAAATCATGTGATTTGCAAATAGTGTACTACAAGTTGTAGGAGTAGAAGGTGTCAGATCATTGCTTAAGGCTCTGAAGAAAAAAGGTGAAGGAGATGGAAGTGAGACCATTTCAAGACATTTGTGATGCAGACAAGGTACAAAGAAAGATGCAGATTACTTTTTATGCTTTTGGAGGACCAAAACCTCCTCAGTAGGGAGGATTGATCTAGGTAGACCTTTAGATACCATGGCATGGAAATGGTCAAAAATCAAAGTGATCAAAATGATGTTGAACTAAGACTAGATCGAAGATCTCATCTTCTTGATTATGGAGGTGTGAACGGTTCATCAATCAGTGTTCGAATGACAAAGTTATCACGAAAAGAAGGTCAGCTTGATCCTTAAGAAAATGAGGTTTTTCCATAAAAATTGGACTTTAAGTCTTAAGATCAAATCAAAATCAGCATAGTCCAAAGGGTAGACTTAAAATGAGCCTTTAGGTCCCCCAAGCAATGATCTCTGATATCTTAGTCGGGGGACTGATAGATGCGATATCGGTGCTTTATAATTATGCGATCGACGATGAAAGAGACTTTAGACCCTGGGATTAGCGATCAGCGATCGGCGTCGGCACATGCCATGTATTGGGAAGGACCCGAGCCACAGCGATAGCGATATAGTGATTAAATCACAGTCGTCTGATCTGGAACCGATCAACGGTCTAGATCTAGTCGGTGATGTTGGCAATCGACGATCGACATCTTGCAATCCTGACTTGTGATATATCCCGGACCTGATAAATTGATAAGTCGGATTCTATAAATTTTGAAATCCAAACTGTTGGATTTTTCAAATGATTTTTAGTTATTTTATGGTTTTTTTCATATTGTTGTAAAATGATAAAAGGAATATTTTTTATGGTTGTTGCAATGGTCGATGCTTCTAAGCAAACGACTTCTATTCTGAACAGGAGCAAGCCTGGTTTTGATGCATCCATGTCCCAAACGTGTTATAAAACTCGATGGGTAAGAAAGATCTTGGGGAGTGGGCTAGAGGAAGAGAGCCTATGCCAGAGAGCCCAAAAGCCTATTAATGGTGCCTAGAGCATGGATGCAGAGAGCCAGGGAAAGTGAAAGACTGTGTAAAAAATGGGGGAGAGAAATATGACGAAAATCCTGGGAAGCCTCACGAAAAGGTTGCAATTAAGAAGCTGGAGAGTCTGTGTGCCAGAGAGAGCTTGAAGCTAGCACAACACTTGAACCCCAGAAAGTCACAGAGCCATTTAATCTATAGCATGGATAGCCATAGAGGCATAGCGCTTGAAATTCAGGCGGATCTAGAGCGGCAACGACGTAGCCACTGTACTATGAAACTAGATAGCCAAGAGCTATAGATGTTGAGAACGAGAGTAGTTCTACCTCTTCTTCTAATCGATTCATCTTTTGATCGATTCTCCTTGATCTTGGATCAATGCCTCCTTGATTGATTCTTATGATTGTTTCATCTTTTGATTAATGCTTCTTTGATCGATTCTTCTTTGATCGCTTATTCTTCTTACATATTGTTGCTATGAGATCAGTGTTCCAGCAAGATTTGGCACTTTGGCAGTTACTTCAGAGCAACACTTCTTCATATGGCCATTCGTAATGAGGTCATAACAGATTGTTAGGAGACTATGCCTATGCATTGATAATGTGAATAGATGTTCACTGTGGATTGTTTTATCCACTTCTTCATTCACATCTTCAGATGTCCCATGGTTGGTGTGAGGTATATGATTTATTCATATATTTCTTATTTTACATTATGTTGCAAATCCATGATTGATATTGATGGAGGATCTTGTTTATTTCATGTTGTCATAATTCCTTGCTTTATGTTATGCATAATCTCTCTATATGATGTACTTGTTTTCATAACTCTTTATGTTATGCTTTGAGATCCCTTGTCTTATGTTGTTGGGATACTCTTGTTGTCGCCATGCATGTGTTTTTCTTTGACATCCCTTTTGTGCCTTATTAGTGGGATGCACACCATGCATGTTTTTGCATCATACTGATAGGATTCTTTTGATTGAGAGTTCTAGTTGTAGAACATCTCTTAGAGCCACTCCTACGTGAAGGCCTTCTTCCTTGTATGATTGAGACATAATCTCTTGTGTACATCACTTATTTTTACAGCACATAATGTAGCAGCTTACACCATGTTGCCTACGGCCCAGAGACGTGGTCCCTCCTGGACGAACTCTGTTAACAACAACTTATGTTTTCATGTGCTGATAATGGTTATGTTCCTCTTCTTTATAGTCTGTAGCTGTATTTGTTAATGTTATTTTAAAAAGCAATTTTAACACATCACGAAATTAAAAGGTCTTGGAAAGGTCCTTCTTCACACCTAGACCTAGATCAATAGTACCAATATTTTGCAACACCTTGTACAGACCAAAATACTTTGGTGATAATTTATTATCCTTCTTATATTTCTTAAGGAACATTTGTTTATATAATTGTACCCATAGAAATACCTAGTCACCTACATCAAAACTTCTTTTGTTGCGATGTTGATCTACATGTTGTTTCATTCTATTATGCGTAAAAGTGAGGTTATCATTTAAGAGTTGGAGAAGTTATTGTTGATGCTCGACATGATCTTCCACTACTTGAACCTTATAATTTTCTTTTAAATATGATGTCATGGATGATGGATGATATCCATAAAGTTCCATAAATGGGGTCATTTTTGATGTAGTATGGAAGGAAGTGTTACACCACCATTTAGCCAGAGGTAACCATTTGACCCATTGTGTTTGTTTATCAGATACAAAGAAATGAAGACATCCTCCCAAACATTTGTTTACTATCTTGATTTTCCCATCATATTGAGGATGATAAGATGAGATATGAGCTAACTGAGTACCAAGACAAGAAAATAATTCTATCCAAAAATTTCCATTGAAAATGGGATCTTTGTCGCTTACAATAATCTTTGGGTTTCCATGTAGCTTTTGAATTGTTTCCATCAATGTAGTAGAAATTGTATTGGCTTTAAATGGATGAGATAATGCGAAAACGTGTGCATGCTTGGTATGTCTGTCAACTACCACCATGATGACAATCTTTCCTTTGGACTTGGGTAAACCTTTGATAAAATCCATCGAAACATCCTCCCAATGTTGACTTGGAATGGATAAAGATTGTAATAGACCTGTGGTCTTAAGTGTTTCAACTTTACTTTGTTGGAAAACCAAACAGTCTACCACAAAATTTTGAATATCATATTTAAGGCCATCTGAAAAAAAATCGTTCTTAACCATGTGGTATGTTTTTAAAAATCGTGAGTGCCCTCCTAAGGGAGAGTTGTGCAATTCCATGAGAATCTTTGGTTTGAGTTGGGAATTCTTACATAGGTATAAGAAATATTTGTACCATAACAAATCATTTTTCTAAATAAATGAATCAAATGTAATGGGATCTTGTTGTAACTTTTGAATGATTTCTCACCCTTGTTCATCATTCTTACATTCATCCCTTTCTTCATTTATCCAATCTAGTTGGATAATAGAAATGGTGCAAAGAAATGCTTCCACATCCTCATCCTTTCTTGAGAGTGCATCTGCCACAACATTTTGCTTCCCCTTTTTTGTAGATGATTTCAGTGTCACAAACCAACATATTTGTGACCCATTTTTTCTGCTCTTCTAAAGATAATCTTTGTTTGAAAAAATATTTAAGACTATCATGATCCGTTTTTACCTTGAAGCATCTTCCCATTGGGTAGGATCATGATTTCTTAAGTGCATATAGTATTGCCAACATTTCCTTCTCATAAGTAGCTTTGTGTGAATAATTTCCTTTCATTGGAAGACTTTCTAAAGAAATGGGTCTTTCTTCTTGCATCAAAACAACACCAATTCCATATCCTGAGGCATCACATTCCACAATAAATGTTATTGTGAATTCCAGTGTAACTAAGACTGGTGCTTGGCACATCACCTCTTTAAGATGTTCAAAAGCCTTCGTTGCTTCTAGAGTCTGTGAAAATGCATCTTTCTTCAGTGATGTTATTATAAGTGTTGCTATTCTCCTATAATTCTTATAAATATTGCAATAATACCATTTTAACCCGAGAAATCCTAGCAAATTCTTTATGGATGTGGGGATTTTCCATTCCTTAATGGATTTAATTTTTTTATGGTCTACCAAGTTAACACCTTCATGAGATAAAATATGGCATGTATATTTCACCTCTTGTACTCTAAAGAAATATTTGGACCTTTTTGCATATAATTATTTCTCGTCCAATAGTTTGAGCACCATGTCAACATGTTGAACATGATCCTTCCAAGACTTGTTGTAGATTAGCATATCATCAAAAAATACTAACACAAATTTTCTAAGGAAGGGTTTCAAAATGGAATTCATGAAACCTTAAAATGTAGAAGGTGCATTGGTAAGGCCAAAAGGCATGACCAAAAATTCATAATGACCCTCATGAGTTCTAAGTGCTGTTAGAATGTCTTTAGTCTTCATTTTGATTTCATGATACCTTGAAAGAAAATCCAACTTCGTGAAGTAAATTGATCCAAGCAATTGATCCAATAATTCATCAATGACAGGAATGGGAAATTTATCTTTAATAGTGAGCTTGTTGAGCTTCCTATAATCCAAACCCATGTGCCATGATCCATACTTCTTGTGCATCAATAATATTGGAGCAGAGAAAGAACTTTGACAATGTTGACTTATATCAGCCTCTAGCATTTCTGCAACCATATGTTCAATTTCACTCTTTTGGGCATAGGGATATCTGTAAGGCCTGATGCTTGGAGGAACATATCCTAGAATCAAATGAATAGCATGATCATGATAAAAAATAGGTGGGAGGCCTTTAGGAGTCTCAAATACCTTGGAATGATTTTCCAAGAGTTTTTGGACATCTGGAGAAATAGATGATTTCGATGTGGGAACCTGTAGAGAACATAATTGTGGAACTACGTGTTGTTGTTATTTATTTAAAAGCTTTTTCATTCCGTTAGAGATGATTATCTTTCCTACTTGCCCTACGATACCCCTTAATTCAACTTCCTTTCCTTCTGAAAAAAATTCAAGTAAAGTTCTTGAAAATTAAAAGTTATCATACCCAAAGATTGTAGCCATTGGACTCCTAGTATAACATCAACATCACCCATTGGAATGTAAAGCATTTGACTATTTAATACATATTCAACCATGGATAACTTGATATTATGGCACGTTCTAGAGAAATTTATGGTTCCTCCACTTCCAACCATCACATGACACTCTCGTGCTGGATATAGGAAGAAATTCAATTCCTTGGTTATCATATAATGAATAAAATTATGGGAACCACCCGAATCAATTAACACTATTACCTTTTTCTTCTTGATATGTCCTTCTATCTTGATAGTTTGAGGAGTGGTAATTCCGTCCAATGCATTACAAGATATGGTCAAATTCATTTCCTATTTCTCTAGGGTTTATTCCTGGTGTATGTCCTCTTATTTTGATGTTTCTTGTTCCTTTTCTTCCTCCTCTTCACAATCTATGTACAATAATTTCTTCTTAGCACACTTATGACCTTTAGTTTATTTTATATCACAACTATAACAAAGCACTTTTTCTCTTTTTTCTTCCAATTGTTGTGTCAACCTTGTAGTTTTTGGAAGGCTAAGGGAAAAAACACTTCCATCTCTATAGTTGTGAGTGGTAGGCTTCCTTGTTGCCATAATATTTCTTTCCATTTTTCTCTTGCCAACCTCAATGCCTTTTCCAATGAATCAGTTCCCAAACGTGAACCTCATGTTGGATGTTATCCTTTAAAGTCCCTATGAACACATTAATCCTATGCTCCTATGGAATATCTTTTACCCTTATATTCAATTTTTGGAAGTCCTCAATGTGCTCCATCATTGTGTTGGATACCTATACCAATAGGTTTCATATTTCATGATTGGCAAACTCAAATGCCAAATATGCTCTGCTTTGCTGATACAAAGATCCCATATTTCCAAGGAAAGGCAAGGTGTGTACATGCCTTCATGTCTATTAAATTTTGATGGATGGTCCAACAGTCTAATCTGGATCATGCCATGTTTCAATTTTCTGTTGTAGAGTAGAGAAAGAAAGTCTGTCCAAACTGCTTAATCTTGGCAGATCAGTAGTTAAGCAGAGAAGCTAAGGTTCCCAACTGCTTAATTTGGGGCCTTGGAAGACATAAGGGTAGTGCTAGATAGGAAATCAAAGGAAAAATCCAATGAAAAAGAAAAGGCACATAAGGGTTTGCAAGTCCAAGTGCACCCTCCAAGAAGAAACAAAAAATGCTAGGAAAATAGTTGGGTAGGTAGATGGGGTTGCAGAAGTGGTGTTCCTTCCAAGCTGAATTTTGTTGATCAATACAAGGAAAACAATATAATGAAGCATGTCTAACTTCCCTTTTTCCTAATTCATCACTCATTACTAACATCCCTTCACCAGTTGTGTTTATGAAATAAATTCAAGGTTTTATGTTGGTTCTTGATTCCTAAGAGCCACATTTCTTGTGCAAAATTCTTTTCATTTTGATCTACTCCCTAAACTAAGTTATTTTCAAGAAAACATAGTAATATCACTCCTCATTCACCTTCTCCCTCCATATTAACCTCTAACTTTTATTATCTAAACTCCCTATGTAACCCTTTCTACTACTATAACACCATGGTGTATAACCCTAAGCATTCTATAAATATCCCTCCTTGGCATTATAGCCATATGATTCACTACCAGGGAATCAAATTGACATCTGGTCAGTTTGAGAACCAAGCCTAACCTCTTTTTCACCTTCAGAAACTCATCTACTTAGCCAACCTTTCATTTTGCCTAAGAAGCCTTAAAAAAAACCCTTTTTCACCCTTAGACCCGCTCAAAATGCAAAGTATATGAAAAAACCCACTTTGTCCTCCTTATCCTAAGTTCGGGACCCATTTGCACTTTTATATGAAATTGCATAAAAAACCCACTTAGCCTAAGTTCTTAAAGCCATGCGCTAAATTTGCAAAAATACGTTGAAAAACCTTATTTTTCCTCCTTATCCTAATGTTTTTCGGCTATGCATGATTTAATAAAGAAAAACATTGAAAAAACCATGAAATTCATTGATATTTCGAAGGGTCCCGCAAGGCGCAAATCCCAAGGAAAATAATAGTTTATTGTCCGCCCGACGCCGTATCATCCGTGCAAGTCATTGGCCCGTCGACCGTCCGATCAAGCACTTTTCATCCGACGGTTGACGCGGATATCGGACCGGCCCCGACGTCCGAAGGATATCGTCCGATATCTGTCAAAGGCTGACGTCAGGCCGGGTCCACGCGTTGCCCCCAAATCGTATCGGAGCCCCCTCTGACAAATTCCTTTCTGTATCAAAATCGGTGCGATACGATACCACCATGGTTTCTGGTTTTCCGCCAATCCGCCTGCCTGCGTCAGCGCTGCGTCACTGCCTACGTCATCATCGTGTCTGCAACCTCCGTCTGCCATTGCTCCACCTGTCTGCCACCTCACAACCCCTGTAGACCACTCAAAGGCCACCACGTCACCTGATGACGTCATGTTGACGTCATCCTACCCTGACCCACCTGACGACGTCATGCTGATGTCACCCGAAAAAGGCTCGAATGTCCCAAAAAAGCCATATTTTGTTAATTTTCGCTTTCTTTTTGCACTTTTTCCAAAAACTGTTCTTGCGCCCTCTGCATGCATTTTACGACCAATTGCACCAACCTGCTCAAATCGACCTGGAGACCTTCGGCGCGCCTACCCACCTGCATTCGTGACCCAGACCATCGAGTTTATCACGTATTTATCCCTGCAAGTCTTCTCTAAGCCTGGTTTTCATCTGCAAATAAATAAAAACTCACTTAAGGCACTGAAAACGCATAATTCGCCGGTGAATTCCCTGCACCCAGTTCGCACTTGGAAATTTAACGGTCGAAATTCATTAGTCGAGCCTGTTTTAACAAAACTTTCATTGAAAACCTGCATTCCGCTCTTGGGGTACAAATCAGTTGAGTATATTGATGAGACTGTACTAGTGATGATGACTATGTTCTCCCCTGGAAAAACTCCAATATGTTATGACTATGCCACCTACATATCAGATAAGATGCATGAACAACTTATGAACCTGTCAAGAGAGAAGGTGTTCAGATACACCTCATACATCTACCACTTAATTCTATATTATCAGCATGAGAAATTCTCCTTCATTGTCAAAAGAACGGATGCACAAGGCAATCCAAGGTCAGCAGTATACTCGAGCTCAGCCTTTCACTGCAGAACTACTCTCCATACACTTACTATGAGTTCATAGACCTCTTCATCCACCCAGCCATGTCTCTGTTCTTGAGCTCGCCTCCTCCAAGACTGAGTGATGAGATGCAGAGAATCTTGCAGTTGTCCAAAGTGTACAGCATTGGGGATTGGTATTTTTACCAAAGCTACACCGTTATCAGAATATATGGTTGTGAGCTACCCCCATACAGACTGCCCAAGTATGTGCCCATGAGATTATTTGCCCTTGAATACTTCAGGCAATTTGGGAATGCTGATATGATACACTTCTCAGGGAAAGGCAAGAAGGCACAGCTGAAAGTGAAAAACCAATTGGGCCAGCTTGTTTTGAATAAAAGGGAGGAAGGCTGGAAAGAAGCTGACAGAATGCTTGAATGCCTTGGCCTAAAGACCATTTTCCTCTGGAAACCTTGACCCCAATCACTCCATACATTAGGAAGGGTCAAATATAGGCTCTCTAGTTATGACCATGTAAGGATTCCTCACATTGAACAATATGCCAATCAACCAAAATGGAAAAGAGGCACACTAGAGGAACCCATCACACAAGAGGAACTGAATGAGAGAGCAAGAAGAAGACTTCTTAAATTGGCTGACTTGGAAATTCCTGCACAGGTATACTCTCTGCCAAAGCCTCAAGCAGGAGCAGCTGCCTCATCCTCCACAGCACATCAGGAGGCAGTCCAAACTACAAGCGAAGCTCACAACAAAGGCAAGGAGAAAGAGATGGAACAGGAACAAGTACAGCAGGCACAGGTTCAACAACCCCAACAGGTACCACAACCACAAAAGGAGCAGCCAGGGCAGGGAGAACAGACAGCAGAGGCCCCAATGGCCACACAACAGCAGCCAACAAAAATGGCACCTCCCAGGCAAGACTCAAGGATTGATTCTTCTGTCCTCCAAACCCCACAAAGGGAGGACATCAGTAGGAAAAGGGACAGAGAGACTCCCCTCACCACCTCAACTACTCAAGGGGAGAAGAGGCAAAGGCTAAACACTTTTTCAGAAGAAGAAATGCCAATAGGGTAGACTTCAGGTACATGCCTGCCCAACATGGAAGCCTCAGCCAGTTCCTACCAGCAAGAGCAATAAAGGGAAGCAGGAGGAGAAGTTAGCTCCTCAGGCCAACAGAGGGAAGGCGAGAGAAGCAACAAGCAGCAATTCAAGGACATGAAAAAGAGAAATGAACCCTTGAGGCTGCAATTATATAATCATTTATTGGAAATGGCTCCCACAAACCAGTAGAGACTCATGTCTGCATATGATGCACATGAGGGTAAAATGATAATGAGCCATTTCACACCAGCAGTGCAGCAACCACAGTCAGCTGCCGATTATATCAGGACCAACCTTGAGGTCATGTCCAAGGGACATCCACCCAATGGATCAAATTGAATTGCACAACAACAAACGGGTGAGATGGTGTATGCCACCTTGGCAGATAAGACCTTGGTGAACTATAGGCTACAAAATAGCCTAAATAACACCACTGCACAACTTGAGCTGGAAAGGGCTTCCTCTCAAGCAAAGGACAACAGGATCAAAGCTCTAGAGGAAATCATAATAGAGCTTGGATATGATCCTAAATATGTCAAGGTAGTGCAGGAGATTCTGAAGTTGAGGGATGCTGATATGGTAACACTAAGGAAAATTATAAAAATCCCAACAACTCTTCATCCTCAAACAGAAGAGATTGCCCAGCTCAGACAAGATAAGGATGCAGCTGCTATGCTGGTTACATTATATAAAGAGCTCATCCACACACAAGAGAAGCTGCAGGAATCAGATGCTACCATTCAGGCAACATTGCAGCAAAAGGAGGCAGGACAAACCTCACAACCTCCTCCAGAAACAATAAATCTGGAGGAAGCCCCTCAAACCACTGCCCCTCCTAGTCAGCAGACACAACAGGCAGCACCGTCCACCTCAACACCAACAACAAAGAAGGCTGAAAGCCTTGACATGCAAAAGCTGAGGAATGAGATTCAAGCCTTGGAGTCTCAAATGTCAGAGTTGAATCAGGCCAAAGACACTCTGGCTAAAATCAATGAGAAATATGACAAGTCCAAGCAGAATGTGGCTGAAAGAGAAAGAGAGGTAAAGGCTCTTAAAAAGAGAATAAATGAGCTAGAGAAGGAGCTCACACTGGACAAGGTGACATCTGAGCTCAAAAGGATCCTATGGGGCAATATTGGCCAGTCCATCACAGACCAGTGGGAGTACATTGAGGCCATTCATGAGCAAGTGGTGCTCATTGGAAAAGCACACAGAGAAATCCAAAGGGCAAGGGCATCTCTAGGCAACATGCCTGAGATTGCCACCAGGATGATATATGTGCTTAACTACAGGAAAAGCTCCCAGCTCATCAAAATGGGAATTGCCAATAGGACTGAGACCATTTCAATGATCAAAAGGGTCCTGACACTAAGAAACCTGGTTCAGACCCTGGAAAGAAGAAGCCAGGACATGCAGGCAGATATCAATAAGTTCCAGGACAGGTTCATGGCATTACAAAACAGAGGTCTTCTTAGCCTGACGGAGCCATCAGGAAAGCTACTCTCACATGAAAAATATGCCAAGAGAGTCAACACTTTTGCTACCAATCAGATTTCAGAAACAGCAAGCACATCAGCAGAAGCAGGGCCAGCAACAGGACAGACCCTTTTCAACAGGGTGGAGAGCTTATTCTTCATAATGAATGAAATCACTCTCTTGTTTGATGAGCCTCCCCATTTTTACAAGTATACAGAGGCAGATGAGACCATGGGGTCAATTTTGAGGCATCAACTGCCCACACAGGAAGTCTAGAACAACTTGATACAATTACTTCTTAATCAAAGTCAGTAATTATGTTGTTACTTTTTGAAAATATTTAAATTTTCATACACAGGAAGATAAGGACACATCAGCAGGTATGCAGAAAGAGGCTGAGCCAACTCAGCACAAATATTCGTCCACCACAGTAGCACTGGCAGTCACAGGTGACAGGGCCGAAAAGCTACACGAGGACAGAGCTACACAGACACGTCATTCAGCAGTTATAACAAAGCGCTCAACCGACTCAGTGAGCTCCAAAGGTCAAAATATTCTGACAGGAGTAAAGAGCATTTATGTTGTATTAAGATTGTATAACTTCTTATCTACAATTTCTGTACGAGTTAATGAAGATATTTTACCTCTCAGATGACTCAATGCCTAAGATATTTTGTATGAAACACTTCTATATATTCCCCCTCGCATATGTTAGCAGGGGTTGGACGTTGTATGTAAGAGATCATTCATATCTATTTTACTATTCTTTTACTGTAACTCTCAGAGAAGTAATACAAAAGACGATGGAATTTCAAAAGCTCTGTGTTGCTTGATGTCTTCTGGTGTTTAGCTGAAAGTTGCAGGATTCCTGCGTATCTCATGGCACAATAAGTTTCTCTTGTAACTCATGTTTATGTGTTTGTTTATCTTTCATATCTCTTTCATGTTTCCTGTGTGTCACAATTAATAGCAAGGAAAAAGAATAGTCCAGGATTTAATCACAGATTACCCTGAACTCAATCTAAGCTATTTTGAATGTTTTTCTTCAGTTATGGTAATGAAAGCATAATTCTTAACTGCTACCCTTTCACACTATATCTTCACAGTGATTATTGTTTCAGGAATTCAAGTTTGCTCCTGAGGAATACATCCCTTTCTCACACCCCAGCTTATTGGAAAATTCTTAATTTCTTTTCACTGGTTGTTTACACTCCTACATCACAATTTCAAGTTTGTTTCATGAAGTATCTAAATGGCCCTGTAACTCCAGCTGCCCAAACTCAAGATTTCAAGAAACCAATAGCCACAGACTCCATTTCCCAATAGACTAACTTTCTCTGCAGAACTCCACTTTAACTACAGAAAGACATCCTTCCAACCAAACATAAACCAAAAACCTTTGTTTCATAACTAGCCTAATATCACCACAGAACAGAGACAAACCTTATAGAGAGAGCCCTCTCTGATTACAGCTGGGCTAAAAGCTGTAATCCAAAGATTGGTTAGTGGTTACCCCGGCCGTATTCCCTTGGGAGTCATAGGGAACAACCTGGGTGTTAACATAAATGGCGACTCCACTAAGGACCTCTTCAGGATTTAGAGAAAACTATATATCTGCTAAAGTCACACTTGAAACCTGAATATCAGTCAAGAAGCCTTCAAAGCTGTTTTTGTACTAACACTAACAGCCTCAAGGAAGAGTTGATTCAGTTAATCTTCATACTCATTTTAAGATACTATAGCCTTTTCGAAATCTTGTCCAGTCCTTGCAAGATACAAATTTTCCTAGAAAACTCAAAAAGACTAGCTCAGAAACTGGCTTCCAAGAAGAATCTTCGGTACACCAGGGAAAATCCTGACCCAAACCCACCTACTGTCTTTGAAAATCCTAATACAATACCTAAATTTATCAAGAAGCAGCAAGGGCCAGACAAGCTTGCTGACTTAAGTCCAGAGACAGTTCACCCCAACCCCATCTCCACTCCAATCAAGGTTCTTTTTCGCTCCACCCCTCAGTCCCCTAGTTCTCCATCCACATCTCAAAGCCCCCCTCTCACATCCTCATCCCCCACTCATATTCCCTTGACCAACACTCTAGGCTCTGCTATACCTGTTACCCCTGTGATACCCATAGTCCCTTTTGTCCCAGTTTTCCTTGTCAATCCCCAAAACCTTGTGAATATGGCTATGAGGTATGCACCTCTGCAATTACCTGCTAATCCTGTAGCGCTACCTCAGGATTACCAAGCCAAAATCTCATATTTTGACTCCACTGGCCCTTACTCTGTTATTCAACATGCCAAGGGAATGCAGGATCACTTTGAAAACTATG
>APFE030354714.1:0-11097 GCA_000404065.3 Pinus taeda | reverse complement strand
CTCCTTTACATTACATAAATGAACAATTCTTGGATGATACAAATGACAAAACCTCCTTTCTATATATAGGAGTCTAAGGAGTCACAATATAACCCATCCGACCTAAAAATAATAATATAAAGCCACAAAAATAACAATAGAGGGATTCTATGGGGCACAGTAATAACAATATGGGGGCAATGGGGGTGCAACAATATTAATAAGGGGTACAACTACAATAGTAATGGGGTAGTCACTAGTATTATAGGGACCCAACAAACTGAAATAGGAAGATTTTATTAACTCGTTTGATAGCTTTCTTCTACCATATTTTTCCCACTCAAGATCTCTACAGTAATTTCTGTGCCTCTGTTATGTTTCAGAATTATATGTTCAAGTAAGACAGTGCCCATGAACAGTGGAGGCATCATGAAGTCAAGGTCAAACACTCAAAAACTTTACTCTTTGGAGAAAAATCTGTTGTTGTATTTAGTTTCAGGTAAAACACTTGTTTATGGAGATCAATGAGAGTTTCTTAGGTCAATTATTGCTTGAGCTTAGGCATGAACATAGTGTAAGTGCTGACATTGTCTATTTGTTCCCATTTGTCTAACTATTCACATTTTGGTTTGAAAACTGTAGAAATCCTGAGGAAATACCATGGGGCGAGGTCAACGCAGAGTATGTGGTTGAATCCACAGGTGTCTTCACTGACAAAGAGAAAACAACTGCCCACTTGAAGGTTTGAATATTACCATTCCACAATTCAATTATAATTGATTTTTTCCTTCAAAGTTTATCCGACATGCTATTAATTAATAATACAATGTACCTAAAAGTTGATAAATGATATTTGAGGTAACTAAGGAGTTGTCACATGTAATACCGCTCCCTCCCTACATGTGACAACTCCTTAGTTACCTCAAATATCATTTATCAGTAATACCACTCCCTCCCTACATGAGCAAGGAGATTTGGCAGTAGCATGTCTGCTTTGGCTCTTTCTCAATTTATAAAATTGACACTATTGACTGATATCGACATAACCAACCCTATTCTAAGTTGAAACTTCTTTCAAATTGAGCAGTCACCTCATGAAAGGTTACCTTAAAATTGATCCATAGTTGTGACTATTCGAAATTGACGAGGTGATTAAAAAATAACATGTTTGTTTTCAGTTTCTTTGGAGAACAATCTGTTCTATGCTTTTTTTAATGGTGCATGCAAAAATATTTGAAAGGCTATTAACATATCTAATTTTGTAAATTTCAAATGGTATAAAGTGCAACAATGGAAATTACAATTTGAACTCCATATAATAATTTTTTTTTGTTGATTTCTAATAGGAAGGTGCTAAAAAAGTTGTTATCTCATCTCTAAGCAAGGATGCACCTATGTTTGTTGTTGGGGTTAAGGAGCACCAATACAAATTTGATTTGAACATTGTTTTAAATGCAAGCTGTACTACTAACTGCTTGGCTCCCTTGGCTAAGGTTTGCAATGATATTTTTACTAAATTATCACAGTTTTCATTGTATAGGTGTCTTTATATGAGAAAAATTACATATTGTTGGGGAGGAACTATATGTTAAAAGAGAACAAAAACACTCTGTTTTCTTTGGTAGGTAATCAATGACAAGTTTGGCATTGTTGAAGGTCTCACGACAACTGTCCATTCCATCACAGGTACACTTACTATGAACTAGTATTATGCCCTTGAATTTTATTGATACAAGGCGTTTGCAAGCTGCATTGACTTATGTTTCTGTATGTAAACAACAACACAGAAGATAGTTGATGGACCATCAAACAAGGACTGGCGAGGTGACAGAGGAGCTGGTTTTAACATTATTCCTAGCAGTACAGGAGCAACTAAGGTAGGAAGCAACAAATTATCAATGATGATTAAACATATTTAAAACCATCATTAAATATTTTATTCTGGTGACTATCATTCACATTAAACACTTTATAAGGTTAGTTTTATTGATTTACTTCTCAGACAATTCTTTCGGTGATTCTTTTCATGTATAAAAATTACCTCAGCTGCTTCAAGATAGCCCTGAGAAACCTTAAATGTCTAAAATGTCTTCTCTTCATGGGAAGTTATGATCAGGACCTTACCTGAACAAAACTTAGTATGACCAGGGTCTTACCTGAGCAACAAATAGTGAGACTACCACCTTACCATGTCAAGTGACAAAATACATCTTGTTACCATTACTTCCACGCGGTCATGAAAGTGCACTGTTGTTCGAAACCTAGGGCTCACAATTTTCCTATCTTTACATCCAAATTATCTCTTTATAAAGCCCACTTTGTTAAACTTGTCTGTTTCTATTTTCCGCTAGTGTTTGTTCATCCTTATGGTTACCGTTGACAGTTAGGTGACTGTTAGGAGAGCAAATGGGAAGTACCACTTCTTTATAGTAGGCGCAACAACACAGTTGCTTGACACTGGATCCCATTTGAATTTAATATTTTTTATTTCGTACCTAATTTTCGCATTTTATCATATTGTCCCATGCTTAGGGTGATTAGGTTTTATTTTTTTAGTGGATTTCTTTGGAGAAACATTAACTGTGTACTTGCAATTGGTTAATTCTCTGTAATCTAGTTGGGTTCTACATATTTTTCTCCTAATTTTGTTAATATGAACCCCCACTAGCATCACCTTTTATGTTCTCATAGCTACTAATTGTGATTGTATTTTTGAAGGCTGTTGGCAACGTTCTATCAGCTCTCAATGGAAAGTTGACTGGAATGGCCTTCCGAGTACCCACACCAGATGTTTTAGTTGTTTATTTGACTCTTAGACTTGAGAAGTCTGCCACTTATGACGATATCAAGGTGGCCATTAAGTAAGTAGTCTCAGTTACCCCCTAAGAAGAGGAAGGGAAGAGGATATATACAATCTCTGTCAAGAATAAGTTTCGAGGTTGTGTATTTCATTTTAACTATATATGGTACATTTCATTTTATAGGGAGGAATCTGAGGGAAAATTGAAAGGAATTCTTGGTTACAGAGAGGACGCTATGGTAACCTTGTGCCATATAGAGACTTGACAACTAAAAACCCAAAAAACTTCAAGATTTTGAAGAAGATATAGTATATTGGGTAAGATTTATTGTTTCCAATTCTAGAAGAGAAAAATCCTTTCTCACTCATGTCACAATTTTCACTCATACTTCTCTAAAGTTAAGAATTGTACTTATTAGCGGTCCAATGCATTCATAGGCTTAGGGATCGTTTCACTACCTTTGTTGGATAGGGAATGATAATTTTGTATTGGGAGAAACATATAAAGAGCACTGCTCATTGAAGTTTTTTCAAGCTTTTGTTAGGATTATTGAATGTATTAGAACTAATTCAGAATCTATTACTATTATTTTCAATATCTTGTACTTGAAATATTTACATATTGAATACCTTGTTTTCACTAAAACAATTTGAAGGAGAATACCAATCATTCTCTCTATTGTTGGAAAAATAAAATAGCTTAATATTGAAACTTATCTTCTTTTTACTGTGTTAAATTTGGACTTTCCTCCATCCACTTTCTTAGTTGGGAACCTGAAAATTACTGTGCAGAATATCTTTCATGGAGATATCAAACTAGAAAACCTTCTGGTTGGCAGCGATGGAACAATTCAGATTTCTGACTTCGGTGTTAGCAGGATGTTTTAGGTAAGAAAGTTGCTCTCTGAGTGTACCTTCCTTTCTGATAGTGAATGTGTTCTAAACATGACCTCTCAAACTGCACCATTTCATAGTTATAGACAATTACAAATGCCTACTGTTGACTATTGTTAGGTGAGTATTTTTTATTAAATGTTAACGTTGGACAATGAGGATTCAATTACTGGGAGGAAATGTTTTACAAAATCCAATGTTCCTTTGGATGTATACATGACAGCAATGATGAGCTTCGAAGGTCTCCTGGTACTCCTACTTTTACTGCACCAGAATGTTTCCTAGGTAGAGTGCTTGAAACTTTGCTAGTTATACAAATACTGTTTGCTCAAGATTTGGACAATCATTGCTGCTAATTTGTACTGTATCCATATCTTTGATGATATATTGTCCATCTTGTTTGTTGTCAGATTACATTCTTATACTCGACATATATTATATTTTCAATTCATGCTTGTTCTCTTGTAAATAAAAGTCTGTTCAATGAAATGAAAGACCAGAGGAAAGGAAGAAAGGGTCACATGTTAAAGGATAGATACTTCAGTGGTCAAAATAGGCCTGACAATTTTTGTTGCCTATTTTCAATAGGCTTGACATATCATGGTAAAATTGCTGATGTGTGGGCATTGGGTGTGACACTATACTGCATGGTGTTAGGTTTTTATCCCTTCATTGGTGACTCTTTGCAAGGCACATATGACAAGGTAAATGAATCTCTGCTGCTTTTGACTTTTCAAACATGCCAGATGGAGGGAAAAACTTATTTTGTTGTTACTGATGGTGGCTTAGATTGTTCATGATCCACTTGTACTTCCAGAGGATATGAATCCAACACTTGCAAACTTACTCGAAGGTCTTCTTTGCAAGGGCAAGTGACTTTTCTCAATTGAATGTTTTACAGAGCAGATTTTAATTTTAAGAGTTGCATTGCTGCAAATTTTGAAATTCACCATAATAATCAAGATGCCACTATTGGATTTCATGGATCCGAAGAAAAGGATGAGCTTAGAGGTTGCTGCAAGGCATCCGTGGGTTATGAAGGATTTCACATCAACTGTGCAGGTTTTGGGGAAATGTGAACAGGGTAGCTCTAGATATCATTCTGATCATCATGAGAAAACTATAGCTTCCTCTGAAGCATTGTCAGAATCAGTTTAACAGGGATGGTTATGGTTTTTATTTTTACATATTTCATGGATTCTTAGTCATGGAAGAGATGTTGTGGTTCTTCAGAAGAGGGGGTTCCTTTGCTCATTGTATTCATATTGAGTTTCTCTATGATGCTTGTACATTGTATTTTCCTGTATGACTTTAGATATTCAGTGGCATGCTTTAGTTGGACTTCCTTCTAATGCAATTGGGAACTCAAAGGAATTTTATTTGACAGTTCTAACCATGCAAATAATAATCAAGAATCACATGATATGGTGGCTAATGTTCAAACTTCAAACTTTCAAAGCACTTCACTGCCAAGAGCTCTGGGGGAATTCTTCAAGATCTCGGTGTGTCAGTTGCAGATTAGGTGCTGGTAAGGTTGTAGCAAGCAAGTTCAGTGTCTCTGTTGTAGAATATGTGCTGGTAAGGTGTAGCAATCAAGTTCATCATACTAGGAATTTCCTGGTGTAATTCACAATAAAATAATATTGCAATTTGTGCATCCTCCTTGCAAAGGGATGTGAGGCAGAGGGTTTTAAGCACCTTGTGCATGTAATAACTCTATTTATGATAGATTATTTTTTACGGCTTTGTGCAACCTGTTTTCAAGCTAGGTTGGTTGCCAGTCCAAATATCTGCAGAGATCTTGGCCATTTCAAATTGATCTAGAATCGGTCAAGTTAGTTTTCTTGTAGTGGAATATTATAAAGACCTTTCCTTTTATGGTTGTGGTACACAACTTGACGAGTGTAATAATAGAAAAGAAAGCTAATTGTGTGGCCAGGTTTTTGATGGAAGTGATGGAACTGTCCCTGAATAAAATGGCCATATGGGGCTTCATATTTAGATTGTGATTTTTATTCTTATCTATTGATGATGCATCTGTATATTCACAAACAAAACCCAATAGATTCTTTACTGATTTCTTGGAGCTGAGGGTTTCTATAACAAGATGATTGGTACCATAAAGCCACCAAAGATACGAGTTTGAATGGAGGATTTTGGGAAATCTCAAAACTGATTTTGTCTACTCATTTGCTACATGGCTGAGTTTGATCAGATTTCCAGTCAGTTCTTATACCAATCCATTGAACTGATAAGAGGGCATTAGAGTGTTGGTATTAAATGGATGATTGAACTGTGGAACCTTGCTTGCGGATTGAGTTAAATTCCTTTTATATTTGCCTCTATTATTTAGTTATTGTTCAAGAAGCGCTGGTAAGGAATCAACGCTTTAATTTATGCAGTGATGTATGAATAGCCATTTCATGTTTTTGTTTGAAATTGCAATATCCATCTTTTGCAAGTGGGGTTAAAGTTCAGTAGTGAAGATGGTTGTATGTTAAGGCAACCACTAAGGTTAAATTTCTTGAGCCATGAATAAGCAATTGGGGCCATGTGCTTAAAGTACGCGCTATCACGACAGCTTAACCAAATGAAAGTCCTCGTGTTCAGTTGTTTGCCCCTCAAGGGCCACTTTAATTGTTCAAGTGGGCTGCTTCTTGTGTCTGATTCCCAGGCATTGTAATGTTTCTATCTAAGCTTTAGAAGGAAGCAATTTCAAAGAAAAATTGCAATTATTCTAGAACTTGGAACTCAGATAGTGAAGATTGCAGACGAAGAGAGTTGAATGGGGAGATGCTGGAAATTTCAGGTATTGTACAAACTTGAAATGGTAACTTATAAGTCAAAACTGAAACCTATATTACAGTTTTTGTATTCATTATGTATTCAAAACCAACTTTTTTTCAATTTTTAATTACACAATTTTTTTCATGTTTAACTTGCAACTAGATTAAGATGTTATCCTGTGCAAGGAAAGGAGACTTGGCATAAATGGCAGTTGCCTGTAATATTAGTTTTAAATGTGTTAGATTGTTGACACTGAAAATAATATTTCTTACACTTGGTGTGCATTTGGTCGTGATAATGTCCATCGATATTTTGTTCCAGTTTTTGGGTGGCTTGTAAGTTCAATGCAATATATATTTATTTGTGATGTTTTTCAAAATTTTCATTTTATCGTTAAATTCTTTCTATTCATTTGTTAAGGATTTGGTAAATTAATATCTAACATCAAGAAAAATAATATTCACAAATCATTTTTGTGAGCAGCTGGAAAGGCATGACCCCTTTGAAAGTTGCAAGAGTTGGCACGTAGGCACAAGAAGAAGATCTAGAGCTGATATTTGAGACAATTTTGAAGCACTGAAGACAAATAATGAATTTGGCATGCTTGCAACATTTAAAGTTGACAAGTTTTGGGATTCTTTCCAATTCTTTGGATTAGAATGCCGACAACCATTTTCTAAGAATTTTCTATCGCCAGGCATGTTCTTGTTTAGTCAATAATTTATGTTTTAATTTGCTAAATATACAATGAAATATAAAAAAAATAAGTAAGCCAAATCCCCTTCAATCAATGTTCTAAGAAGGTGTGAGAATTGTGAGTCATCTTCCATGCTCCAGTGTTTATGTTATTGAAGAAACATAGAATGACTAAATGTTGAACCAATTGTTTCAGTTATGAGGCTTTTCTATCAGTTGAAATTCCTGCAATTACAATCTTTTGACACAGAGGCTTCCCTTCTGTATGGACTTGATCAAAGGCACTCTCCTTGGATGTGACATGCTTGAGATTAAAATCTTGAATTGAGTCAACTTCTTCCTTGCTTAACATGACAAAGATTTCCGCCCCCAAAGCTATGATATTTTTGTCCCTTTTCTTCACGAAGTGTTTGCCTATTGTGAACACAACCTCTACATGCAGATTGCTCTTTGTAGTTTGGTTAACAAAAAACAATTTTTTACTTAGACCAGGAATGTAAAAAAGTGTTTTTGAACATAAACTTTACCAGTTAGATGTAGTGTTAAAGACCACCACAACAAATGTCAAAGAAATTTGTAGTGGTAATTGAATATCTCTTGCTTGCGTTAATAGAGAACGATTTTCATGGGCGCATTTTTAAAGAACATATCATTAGCTTAGTGTTAATGCATTTAAAAGATCATATTACAATTCTATGAAATTTCCTTTATGTTTTCTCTTTTTTTCTGTTTCAATTTCCAGTTTTTAAAGTTGAAATGAGCTCTAATCTACAATGCTATGTATTGATAAACACGATAAGACCTTTATCTTTGACAAAGCTTTTTCTAAATTAATAGATTGCTAACATTTGTTATCTATAAGTTTCACAACAAAATCTGTGAGCATTCAAGTTGTCTGTAAATTTGAGATATCAGCGACAAGAAGCAAGAATTGAAGCTTTGGTAAATCTCAAGACTTCCAAATCTGAAGCTGCAACCAAAAATCTTAAGGTATAAGGAGTGCGCCTATAAATATTGGTACACATTTAGGAATATTTCTATAATTTTGGTCGTTTACAACATTTAGAAAAAGTGAATAGACATGTTGATATTTAGGTCATTGACCTAATGCACACACTATATTAAAAATGGATTTCCACACTTTATGCCTTAGGCGTTTCCTTTGCAACATCTGGTGCAAATTCTAGTTATAGTTATGTTAATCATAACCTGGTGGATAAGTGTGGCTTTAGGAAAGAATTGCATAAAGAGTCTTGGTTGGTGCAGTTGGATACAAGTAATAAGAAGAGAGTTCATCACTAGGTATGAGTGTTGGGATGGGGTCCCCTAGGTCAGTTTTGGGGTTAAAATAACCCAAGTTTTGATGTAATTTTTGTAAGTAATGTAAAGTCTCCACAATTTGTGGATGTAGAGAGCATAGATTGTTAGGAGTCAAAGGGTTTTTAGCCCCTTGTTTATGTAAAGTTTGAGTCAGTTTTTAGCCCCTTGTTTATGTAAAAGGCTATAAGTAGCTGTGTCTTAGAGAGTCTAAGGCATGTTAGAGATAATTATGGATGTAATGGGTAAATAGAAGAAAGTGATAGCGTAGATAAGTGGAGTAGATAGGAGAGAAAGGCTCTGTAGCTGAGTGTGCAGAGGCATAGATAGATTCTGCAGCTGAGTGCATAGACCCCTACAGCTGAGTGCGTAGGGTAGTTTTGAGTATGTAAAACTGAACTAGAGATTAATAAAGAATATTGTTGAAGAATTCTTGTGTATATCTTTTTATTTCTATTTACTTCTGTTTATGATATATGTTGTGGATGAATAATGTGTTTATGAAATATTGATCTAATGATGCATGATTCACTTGAATAAGTCTTAATAGATGTACACAATGCATGTTAAGTACTTTCACGAAGACTGTGATGAATTATGCTATGTTTTCTAAACAACTTAAGTAGATCTTTGCGAACACTAATCTAGGATTGTTCTCTGATGCACATAAGTGGATAAATCAACTGATAAAGGTTTACAATAACCGATCGTAGACCTTCACAAAGGTCTGAAGACTGTTTCAGTAGAGGTGTAGTACTGAGCCCTAAGGGCTTATCAATATATGCACAGGAAGATTTGAGGTGCTAAAAGACATCACACTCATCTTTGGATGCAGAAACTTGGTTCTTGCATCCCCCCATACTACTTTGAGTGAGACTACAACCTATGCTACATGGGTTGTTACTGAAAGGGCTAGTAGTGTAGGGATTTGTTGGTTGGTGCAACTAACTTTGAACCTAGGTGAGGACCCCTAAGCCAACAAATGGTTCCTTTTCCGAGACTGGGATCTACTTGAAGGAGATGTGTGATGTCACATCATTGGCACCTGACGTAGAAAGAAATTGAAAAATGGTTGGATAGAAAAATTCACAAATTCACAACACAGGAAAACAAGAATCTGCGCCTATGAAAGGAGCAGTGGTTTGATAGATATTTGTATATGGAGATACATGAAATTTTCTTTTGCACCTTCCCAATTGAATTATACGAGTGGTTAGCTAAGTTGGTTGACAGTCAAGGGAGGTGGAAGCTTGATGGTCCAATAATGTGGACTCTAGAACTGGTATGATGCCTAGAAGCCTCTAAAGACAAGATCACATGGGTTGTCGATCACTAGCTCGATCAATTATAGGAGGATGTGTTACTAAATTCATAGTCAATACCTCAGTTAACTACAGTGAAATGGAGCAATGATTTTTCAAAGGACTGCGAGGTAAGTTTTTAAGGTCTTTGAATGCCTGGATTAAAATGTTGTTATTTGAAAAATGGGCTATGCCATTGCCTTGATGTTTGGAGCTATGTGAAGTGGAAAATTCTTTAGAAATCGAGAAGGATTAGGGCCAGAGTATAGTCCCTTGATTGGACCTCTTCTAAGTGACGATAAAGGGGTGGAAAGGACTCCATCGTGAAGTGCTCGCCAGCTGATAACACAGGGTTTTACACAGACACATCATCCATCCACCCCACCTCCACCTCCACCTCCACCACATACACCTTCACCCACACCTCCACCACCACCACCACCACCATTCAACATGTCGAACACAATGAAGCTGCCGATTTTTAAGGGCATAGGGAGTGAAGACACAAAGCATTTTTGGTTTGTTGCAAATTTTGTGTGGAAAACGCAGTAGCTTTCTGATGACAATATAAAGAAGGCACATTTGGTGATTGCTTTGTAGGATCACACAATGACTAGTTATATTAAGTACTGTTTTGATAATCCTCTAGAAACACTAGCAAAGACTAAGGATGCCTTAAACAAAGAGTTTAGTAAGTCTAAGTCTGACTCATAGTCAGTAGTTGTGTTAGCACCTAAATCCGCCTCAGGCTGAACGAAGGCAAAATTCAGGGTAACCACAAACCATGCTCAGTCTGGTAGCTAGCCCTACCAGAACAGGAGAGGGCTCTCTCTGGGTCACACTCAGTGAATAGATGAACGTGAAGGACTGAGATGAATTTCAAACGAACTATTTATCTTAGGCTAGTAAGTGAAAATGAAAATAATGAATGATTTTGTGATTGACTATGTTTCTGGGATGTTATGGGACCACTCGACTTCAATGAACAGAGAATTTAACATGAAGGTACATATTATTTCATGAGGCAAGGTAGGCTGAAAGCATAGCAATTTAGTTCTGAAATATGGCGGAATGGAAAGATTGATTAAGAAGTTGAGAAGGGCATGGGTGACATAAATCCTTTTCAAATAGAAGAATGAACACTGTATATGAAATTTTCCCACAGGTAGAGCAACAGAATTGAATTCTACCTGATCTCACTCGAAAAATTTCACCAGAAATGGATACAAATGAAACTATGGAACATAACAAAGAAATGGAGAGATTGATCAAGAAGGTGAAAAGGGCATGAACAACATGAATCCTTTTCAACAGAAGAATGAA
>APFE030354708.1:0-14674 GCA_000404065.3 Pinus taeda | reverse complement strand
TTTGCTAGAAAAAACCACCACAGGTCTACATGGTGGGAAGGAGCACAAAAAGAACACTACACTGTCATCAAAGAAGAAGAATATTCTAGAGAAAATGAGTCACAAGAAATCAAGGAAGAAGGAAACAACTCTCAAAACAAGCAAGGAGAAAGCCTGCCCCAACAAATCAACAGTTATGAGGATTTGAATACCGCGGAAAATAAATCTTCATTTAACAGCAAAGCAGATCTCCTAAACCAAACTTCTTCTCCGACTATTTTCAAAAGAACGAACACAATAGATCGCGAAGATGAGACACCAATGTCCCAAGAACCAGAAGAGATGAAGGAGATGCAAGACAAAGGAAGTTGGAAAACAGTAGAAAAAAGAAAGAAAGCTACAACACCAATCTCGCCAAGAAAGATGAGGAGCCAGACAAGTAAAAATTAAGAAAATTGTAGGTCCGATAGACCAATTTGGTCTCAGTGGACGTTAACCACCATCATCATCATCATCATCATCATCAATATTTGCTCTCCATGTAAGCATTAATGGAGGGTGTTGGAATTAATGCTTCCATGTCATGTCTATCTATCAGTGTGAGTCCCCATGCATCAATCTAGAAGCTCTTGATTCCTATGTGATGAGTTGGAGTCCTCATCTATATGTGTCAATGTCAGTGCATTAAATTCTATATATTGTAATTGTTATGATCAATAATAAAACGTGTGTGAGATTGATTTGTGTTGTGTGCAACCATTGTCTCTCACTGCTTTCTTTAAATTTCTATCAGAAAAACCTTAAAATTTTGACATTTTCCAACCATGGCATTAAAGATAAAATATTATGACATTGAAAAACCTTAAAATTTCGACATTTTTCTACCATAGAATTAAATAAAATATCATTACTAAGAAAAAATTAAAAATGAATCTCTAAATCAAAGAGTCAATATACCAAGAGTATTTTTTTTTGTTAAATGTTAAAGGTATAGTTGTTTCAAAATATTACCTTTAGGAAACTTGACACATCGTAACGAAACTTTAAAAATTGACCATCAGATTGACATGCAGTGGGTGTGTGATTCAACCATTGCAAAGAAGACTTAAAAATAAACCATGAAATTAACACATAATGGGCACAAACATCATGCATTGTAAAGAAAATTTTAAAATCAACTATCAGATTGACACATACTGAGTTCGAGTTGTTGGTCAAGCATCCACACAATCCCTGCATAAAAAAAATGAAGAAAAACAATAACTAGAAATTGCACCATATGTTGCAAAGGAAATGTCATAAGGCATAAATTCTAGAAGAATCATGTTATATGGAAAATTATTGAAGATAAAAATTAGTAAACAAAATGTCATTCAAAGCTAGAAGATAAAGAGAGATCACTCACATTATTCCAAATTGACAGATTCTATAACCTTTCCAACATAAATTACCTCCATTTTGAGGAATTTGTATTAAATCTTCTTGATGTCCAAAATGTAATCCATGTTGAGGAATTTTTATTGGATCTTGTTGATGTCCAAAATGTCCTGTGGTAAGCTAGGAAACCTCTATTTTAGCATATTTATTTTGACAAATAAAAATTCATTTTTTCATATTACTTAACATCTATGCCGATAAATTTTTTCATGAGACCAACTTTTGTTGTATCAAATTATTTCATCATGGCTTCTTTAAATTCCCCCAATTCAAAATCACCTATAAAAATCATGTCATCAACATATAAGCAAACAATCAAAATATGTCCATGTTCATTTACCTTTGTGTACAAGGTAGGCATTTGTTCATCAACTGTTTTCTCTACGATTCCATTCCATGACTCGTGTTATTTGAACACAAAATCTCTGCTAATTATTCCCTTCTTGCTGACAGGTTTATAAAAAATGTAAGCTTTTGTTTCCTCACTATAACCAGTAAATATGAATTTTTCACTTTTATAATCTAATTTGCATCTTCGTTCTTTAGACATATGTGCATAAGCTACACATCCAAATGCTCTGAGATGAGATACGTTTGAAGACATACTTGAACATGATTGTTCTAGTACTTGGTTCATCACAGTCTTTGTAAGAGATAAGTTGATCACATAAATAGTAGATGCAACTGCTTCTACCTAAGCATGATTGTTCTATTATTCTATTCATCACACTCTTTATAGGAAATATGTTGATCACATAAATCTCACATGCAATTTCTTCTGCCGAATACTCAGTAGACAAGTTTCTCCCTTTCGACATGCTTAGATTGCCATGTTGATAATTTTCCTCTTCTTTATCTTTGCTACACCATTCTATTGCGGTGTGTACCTTGTTGTAAATTGTCTTTTGATTCCACGTTGTTTGTAGTAATCATGGAATGTCTTTAAATCATATTCCCCACCATGATATGACCTCAATATCTTGATCATTTGATCGCTTTTGTTCTCTACTAAGGCTTTGAATTCTTTAAACCTTACAAAATTTTTAGACTTTTGCTTCAAGAAGTAAAGCCAAGTCTTTATGGTATAGTCATCAATGAAAGTGAGGAAGTAACAACTTCCACAAATCGACTATGTCCTTATAGGTCCACACAAGTCTATATGCACTATATTAAGAGGTTTCTTTTCTCGGTATGCAACTCCCTTTGGAAAACTTTCATGGTGTTTATTTCCCAAGATTCAAAACTCACAAGTAGTAGTAGTTTCATTGATGGAAGGTAATCCTTTGACCATTTGTTTCTCGTGTAACAATCTTAAACTGGAAAAGTGTAATTGTCCAAACTGAAAGTGCCATAACCAATAATCGTTAGAACATGAAACCATAAAAGAACTAACCTGATGATTTTTATTCATAATTAGAGGAAAGAGTTTGTTCCTCATCATCTGCACCTTCGATATCAGCTGCTTGCTTGGGGGCTTGTTATATATAACACATTTTTTACCTTGAAAGATAACTTTGTATCCTTTTTATGAAAATTGACCAACGCTTATCAAATTATGTTTGAAACTAGGAACATAATCCACCTCTGATATTATCTTTGGCGCCCCCTGCTTGGTCAGAATGCTGACCACTCCTTCTCCACCTAAATCCACAGTCTTATCAGTTCCCAACTTTACCTCTATTTTCACAGATTGATCTAAATTTGCAACCAAATTCTTGTTTCTTGCCATGTCATTACTATAACCAATGTCCAATAGCCACACATTATTAGAAGGTTCATGCATGGTATATCAAGCTTGGAACATGGAGTTAGTACTCCCTATAGTGACATTAGCTCTTTGGTTCCCTTGATCAACTATATTCTTTCTGCAATCATGAGCATAGTGACCAAATTTATTTCAATAATAACATCTCACATTTTGTTTGTCAAATCTTTGATTATTGCTGAATTTTTTGTAGTTTCTTCCACTTTCATGTTCATGCTCTTCTCAGCCATCTCTCTGACCACCATATCTTTCACCTCATCCTCTGCCTCTCGATCTACTTCTGCCTAAACCTCTGTCTCTTGAAATAGAAACCTGAATTTTGAAAGCGATCTCTAAAGTGGAATCCTTATTTCTGTTTATCCTTCCCTCATGTGATAATAGTGATCGCATCAACTCATCAATTGTCAATGATTCCAATCCTTGGCTTCTTCTATGGCTTATACCACAACATGAAATTTGCGAGACAAAGATCTGAGGACCTTCTAAACTATTATATGATCTTTAATTTCTTCGCCACAAATTTTTAACTGATTTACGAAAGTTATGACCCGATTCATGAATGAATCGATGTGCTCTGTCTCCTTCACCTCCATACTTTTAAAATCTCTCCTCGTATTATGCAACTTAACAATATCGACTTTGGCCATACCTTTATAGTTTTTCACCAGACTATCCCATGCTTTGTTTGCTGAAAACGTGATCATAATCTTCTAGCACACTATGCGGTCCACTCCTTGTTGCATAAGCTGCAATGCTTGTGCATTCTTCTTTTTGTCCTTTTTCAGTAGATCCTTCTCTGCATTAGTGAGAGTGTGTTATTATACTTCATCCTTAGGTTCTGAAAAGCCAAACCCAACATAATCCCAAACATCATGAGCCTGTAATGCTTGTGCATTATTATTTTTGTCCCTTTTCAATAGATCCCTCTTTGCACTAGTGAGAGTGCGTTCATGTTCTTCTTTCTATCCATTTTCAATAGATCCCTCTCTGCAATAGTGAGAGTGCATTCTCCTGCTTCATCCTCATTAGTGAGAGTACGTTCTTCTGCTTCATCCTTACGTTGTGAAAATCCAAACTTGACATAATCCAAAACATCATGAGCCTGCAATGCCTGTGCATTCTTTTTTTTCTCATTTTTCAATAAATCCCTCTCTACATTAGTGAGAGTGCATTCTTTTGATTAATCCTTAGGTTCTAAAAACACAAACTAGACATAATCCCTAACATCATGAGCCTACAATGTGGTCGTCATCTTAATGGCCCACACATCATAATCTTTCCTAGAAACTTTACCAAGCCATCTTTCCTCAAAATTTTCTTCTAAAAACCCTAAATTTCGTCTTTTTATATTATTTAAAAATATTTTATAGATAAACCCTTTATTATTTTTATATAAAAAATATTTTAATTATATATATATATATATAAACTCTTTTAAATAAAATAAAAAATATCTTTTTGAAAAAGGTTACATAATAACCAAACCTATGCGACTCATTTGAAAACTATTATTTTTCAAGATGCTAAATAATAACTCACACTTCTGTTTAATAATAAGTCACTTCTCTTTAATAACAACTCGCAGTCCATGAACCTTTCAACGCTGGTTATATGAACTTCTAATAACTTCTTAAAAACAATTCTCCGTGACTCTTTCGAAAACTAATATTTTTCAAGATTTTTAATAATAACTCACACTTCTCTTTAATAATAACTCACTTGTCTTTCATAATAACTCACACTCTGTGAACGTTTCGACGCTTGTTATATGAGCTTCTTATAAACAATTCTTTGTGCATCATCTTGGTGTGCGTTGAAGCATACAGATTTTTTCTTCTCTGTGCGGATAAGCACAATCTATTAGTCAGTTGTAATTAGTTCTAGTTTTTTTTTGTACAATTCAAGGTTCAAGAGAGTAGTTTATACCATGCGCTGTTAAGGATACAATCTTTTGTAATTTTTTTGTACAATTCAAGGTTGAAGAGAGTATTTACAGTGTGTTATATTTTGTGGAGTCAGTTGGGTATACAGCAAGGCACTAGTTTCCCCCATATAAATTAAAACATTCTATTTTATTTTATATTTGAAGTTATCTTATTATTTTATTATTGATTAATTTCTAGTATTGGTTCAAACCATTCACAATCTTTTGAAAGAAACTTTTTTCTGTAAATTTTTGTTGGCATTTTTGTCTTGCTATAAAGCTCTTGAGTTGGATTTTAAAATTTTTCTAAGGTATTAAAAAAAATTAAAAATTTGAGAATATGAAAAAATAAATTTACTATATTAGTAATAAATTCATTAAGATAGACGTTTGTATAAATCCAGGTATAACCCTAAAAAAAATATATGAGCCAAATACTAATCCCTAAAACTCTTTTAATATATTCAGAAAGACAAATATCAAGAAAATGAGCTCTCGCCTTTATGTACATTTGTTTAAAGTGCCTATTAAGTGTTTTAGCTATTTGTTTTGTCTTAACTATTAATTATATTAACTTCATGGTCTAAAACCCTTCAATTGTCTAACATTCTAGCCAATGGTGCAAATTAATACACAGTAACAACTAAGAGAGTTGTTAAGATGAGAATGCCTTAACAAGGAAGGAAAAAGTATTTGCCTTATCATTTTTAGTATTATATACTTTTGTATCAAACACATTTTTTCACCTGATATTAATAATTTTGGAATGTTATTGATTTGAATAGGTATTTACAGCTCGGGTCACCAAAAGCTAATACTAACTATTATGCAAACATAAAAAAAAATGAGCTGAAGCCCTCCTCCACTGTCAAACTGAAAGACTCATTATATATATAATAACGTTCATCAGAGGTCTCCACACAGTTGAGACAACTTATAATTTAACTTTGGAAAATAAATAGGAAAATGCTATAAAAGAAAATTGATGTGCATTATCGAAATGCCATATACAGGAACTGGACGATCTTGTATGTCCTATGCAGTTTGGATAACAAAATTTGGCATAAGAAATGCATGGATTGAGGATAAGAAACAAAATTATGTTCAAAATGTTGGATAAAGGAAAATGCCTGCACCCAACAGCAATGGTAAAATAAATAATATTGAGGATTTGTTGCTCTGCATGTGAAAGAGAATATTTTAATGTTTATGAACTTCTATGCTTTTTTCTAGAATCTACATAAACCAACTCAATAGAAAGGTAGGAAGAAGGAAGAATCCTGTAGAAATTCTGAAGCAATACATGACTACCTTGCCTACCAGCCCTACAGAAATTTAAAGACAGTACATGACTACTTGTGTCCTAGCCCTGCATTGTACATACCTCTACCTCGAAGATAATTTGAGAGAGCCGACATGACTAATCGTTAAGAAAGAAGCTTTGAGCTCTACTGCTTACAATTTTCGAGATTAAAATGAATGGTAATGACTATGCAATATCTTATTCCAGGACCAAGTACTTAGGATAGAATCAGGCCACAAGTAGCTCTACTCCACAATATGATGTTCATAATTTTAATCATAATACAAGTTTGTTAGTCCAAGTAAGTGCGTTGCTACAGGAAGTGGGGCACCCCTTGAGGGTTTTGACTGCCTATCATATTTTCCCTCCTTGCCCTTGCTCCTGCTCTTACTAGATCGTTGTGAGTTACTAACCTTGTTAGACCCACAAGGGCATTAGGCTGCATAGATATACCTGAAATTGTGGTTGCAAGGGATAGAGCCATGATACAAATGCCTTTGCTTTGTAGAAACTATGTTGCTCAGCCCATGTTTTCATCCATCAATTTTGTGACCTCTCCTTCTGTTTCGGATGATCCCTCATCATCTCTGCAGATATTCTCAGTACCCTTCCTCGTTTTGCTAAGTTGCATGTTGCTTGAAGCCTAACATTTCATTAAATTTATGTTAACCTTTATTCTTCAATTTCTAACGTTGGTAATCACATCAAATGATACTATTGAAGAAACTACTTCAGAATGACAAATAAGATGATTATTACATTTGCAGAGATTTCTGCTACAGCCTGACCAACTGCTCCTACGCCACCAAGTGTACTCATGCTTAGGACCTGTCAATGGAGACTGTTCTTAGTATTTGGAGAATAGTAGCAAAAGAAAAGGTAATTGTGGTTCTATCAGTTGATGCGAAATGGGAGACTTCACAGCTTGGTTGTGTACATTGAAATGATTTCTACTTCTTTTTTGTGCTAATTTATCGAATCATATCAAGAAACGGTTTAACAGAAAGTATTTGTTTGTTTATTGGTTGAAAGTGATTATTAAGTGTTTTAACTATTAGTTTTTTTAACTATGAACTATATTAATCTGATGGTCTAAAACTCTTCAATCGTCTAACATTTCATCCAATGGTGCAGATTGGTACACAGTCGCAGTAAGGGGAGTTGTTCTCATAGGGAAATGTCTCATGGCATAATAAATACATAAATAAATGAAATTGAAAAAATAAAACAAAAATAAAAACTAAGAACAAAACAAACAAATTATAGTAATAAGACATAAAAGAAAGAGTTAAAAAAATCACGAAATAAATCGTGACAAAAAATCAAAAACAAAAAACTATAAAATACCCAAAAAAAAAAAATATATATATATTATATATATATATAATATCAAGTATAAACAATAAAAAATTGCATAAAAGAGAAAAATTAAATCATAAAAAAAAAATTTAAAACAAATAAAGGATAAAAATAAAATCCATTAGAAAACATAATTAAAAAAATAAATAAAAATTAATATAATAATTTAAAAAAAACATTATAAATAATTAAAAAAACAAATTAAATACAGGGAGGTGAGACCGGGAGGGGTTATCATTCACTCCATTGAAGAAAGGGAGATTCAATTTTTCTGGGGTTTAGGGTTTTTTTCAAACAATCGGGCCAAATATCTAGGTTTGTGGCAAGGTTTCGGTTTCACTCTCTCTAAGGAAAAGGAAATACGTCACCTGATGGTTTTTGATGACTCAATGATTGTTATTCAGTAGGTAAGTAAAGTAAAAGCAAATATTTAGAGAACCTTTTTCCCTATTTTGCATCAAAGTAAGATTTTATTGGATAAATTTAATTTGATCAAACTCTTCCATGTGGAGAGAAATCTTAACACGGTTGCATATTCTCTAGCCAATCAAGGATTTTATTAGAACAAGGTGTGTTGAAGGTTGATGAAGGGTGTATGAATAAGAAAGCAGTTCCATGAATAATATACTAAGCACCATAATGCTTCTGTTATTTATTAGAATTAATTTTTGGATAATGTGATGGGTCTCATCATTTTTCATATCGTGGATAATTCATAGTCATATTAATTGATATGACTCCCTGTGTTATGTGGCGACTGCTCCTTGACATGGAGGGATGAGTTTGAGCGACCACTTGGGTAGTGTTCATCATGCTTCGTTGGCTAGAGGATGGGTGGCAAAGATATTTGGCGGTCAATAAATTAGTTAGAATGTATGAAGCCTTTGTTCCTTCATTCAAGATGCATAATTAATGCATGAGATCCTTGTCGATTTCTATAATCATTGCAAATTTCCTTTATCAATTATTGTTTGCAGTTCAATGCAAATGGGAAAGTGAGAAGTCTTATTTCAAGGAGAATTGGCTCAACATCCTATATAGAGCATTGGAGCAACTCTGAAATCACAGAGTTGCTAGTTAGAGCCTTATATTGACAAGATACACTATAGGTTTGGAGTGGGATCAATTTCACGGAGCGTGATTCCTATGATGGAGAAGAGGATATCAAAAATTACTTAGTACAAATGGCAGGTGCATTGGAATGCCTCATCTCTTTGGTTTTAAAACATGCAGAGATGATTTTGTCTGCGTGATGTGTTGATTTTGAGCTTTCAAATCAACTAATGGACATTATGGAGGTCAGGTTTGATAAACTGTAACTTGCAATAGAAATGTTGAGTTTTCGCATGGATAATTTGACTCCCCATAGTGGAAATCAATGGTAACGAGGCTTATATTAGAGAATTCAAGGATGGATTGCTGGAAAGATATGGGAACTAAGTGTTGCATGAGCAGATAGGCATAGGGATTGTGATTGGCTAGGTCTCTACTCCTTCTCAACCTGATCCAAAAACAAACGAAGTCCAAACTAATTTTTTTATGCGGGAAGTATAGTGTAATAGTTATTTTTTTGTTTTTTTATGTCATGATATGCAAATACATAGTGCATTTAAGTGTCTTTTGGAGGTTGCATGAAGAAAACCAATTAAAAATAGTTGACTATATATGGGATGTAAATTGTGTCAACCTTTCTTGCATTTTTTCGATATTAACATAAGAAATATATATATATATATATATTTTCAGGGGGAAGTATCTCGTTGAAGAAGCATCATACAACATATATGTTTTGCCGAAGCATATATATATTTACACATTTATCTGCCGAAGCATATATTACACATTGCCGTAGCATATTTACACATAGTCAAATGTACATATCCACCGATACCTGCGGGCACGTCATCGAAACGACATCCGCGGGAGCAATCGCCGAAGCATGGCAAGGTCAAATGGGCTGCATCGCTGCAGGAGTCGAACTGTGGTCGCGGCAGAGTAACCATCCGCCCCGACCAACCAATCATGCACTCATGTGCAAATATTATATATATACTTATATATTATATTATATATATAAATATAATGAAGTCAAATTCTTAAGAAGGTCGTGTTTAGGAAAAAATATTAAAATATTTTTAAAATATTGTGGAGTTGTCACTTCTAGAATCGCAGGTTCACCTGTCTTTGCGTTGAAAAGGCATGGGAACGTGCTCTGCCACCCCTGCCAGGGCCCTTTTGGCTTAGGACGGGGCGGGCCCAGTCCACGAATCTATGCCACCCAAAATTCTCGTTCTTTTAACAGTTATTCATCTAGATTGTACTCTATATTATTTTTTTCATTTTTCTATTTTATTATTTGCATGATCTGATCCCTTTGACGCCGCTTGCAAAAATTAACATTTTTTAATTTTTTTATAATTATTTTTTTTAGATTTTTAACTTATTTACCGCTTTAATACTATTTCTTTTTTTGTTTTTGATTTAGTTTTATATCTTTCATTTTTTTTCTTTTTCTAATTTTTTCTGCCTTATTTCTCCATTTGTTTAATTCATTTTAACATTTTATTTTTAATTAATAAATGTGTTATTTTTCAGTATTATTGTTGAAAGTTTAATTTATTTTATTATTTTTTTTTTATAATGTTTTTTTTTGTTTTTCTATTCCTTCACGGAATTTGTTTTTTTAGAACTAATTATTAATAATGTTGGGATTTTGGGATACGACCCTGACATCACTTTATGAGATTTCATTAATGATAAATGCCCAAATCCTTACATTCAAAAGGTCATCATTGCCACCATCATTCGTGCTTTTACAAAAAAAATTACAATTATAAAAACGATAAAAAGAGTCAAGCATTAACCAACACTTGCAGGGAAATGTAAGACAAACTTAGAAGTTGCAATAACCAACATAGAAACTGTCTAGAATTGATGTTCATCAGTCACATCCATTGCCCACGAGGTCATCTTCATGAGGGCAACGAGGTTTCTTCTGCGCAGAAGCAGCACTAGATCCATTGTCACCTAAAACAAGATCAAAACTACCAAAGCTAAAATTTTACAACATTGACACCCAAGCATTAAAGGAGAAAATATCCTCATGTAACCCATTAAGCGATTGCTCCAGGTCGCTATGGTGGCAAGGAGATTTGCATCCATGAGAAGGTGGAAAGACTAGCATTATTTTTCAGCCATGTCACCATGCCTTTGTCTGGATTCCAACAAGGTTTTGGATGCATCCAAGATTCTGTCCAGCAAGGAACATCCATATCTAGCATTTAGAGCCCATGAGGGCTCAAGCATATCCAAAAAACCCATAGAGATATAATAATAGGGTCACTAGCCAAATTAAGCCACTCACCAAATGGTACAATAGCCCATAGAGGCCCAAGATAGCCCAAGAAGCCATTATTTAATCCAAACAGAGGTTTTCCCATTAG
The DNA here is from genome assembly GCA_000404065.3 of Pinus taeda. Taxonomy (NCBI): domain Eukaryota; kingdom Viridiplantae; phylum Streptophyta; class Pinopsida; order Pinales; family Pinaceae; genus Pinus; species Pinus taeda. Next base: position 3,464 of record APFE030354708.1, on the reverse strand, counting down.
TCAGAAAGAAGTAAACAATTCACAATTTATCCAACATCTTTAGAAGGGTGGTGAGAAGACTAGTGATTTTGAATACATGGAAGCTATAATAACTTCATCTCTCTGCTCGATGAGAATACCGTCATTTCCACATTATAACCCACCAACCCCTGTACAAGACATGTTAAGAACATGTACAAATCTGGATATAGAATATCTATTAGATCCAAGCACTTGTTATGGGAGGAGTGCCATCAGAGAATTTTCGTGGCTAAAGAATGTGATACATCCATACTATCTAGTCTGATGTAGCAGACCATAGAGGCCCTATAAATTCATAAACACACATAATAAAACTCAAATTCACACAATGGGTATGCACACATAAAATTTCTGGAATAATTCCTAATAAATAAAATATTTACACAAGAACATATTCACTTCATGCTTCGCCACTCATTCTTCACTCTCACTCCTACTTGCATGCCTCATGGGTTTGCCTAGATTTATACAGTGGATCTGAACGTAAAGTAGGTTCTAGATCCTAAAAAAACTCCCACAACATCTCTCATGACTAATAAAATATCTCACCTAATCCCTTATCTCTAGTTAAGATCTAACTAACCCACAAATTTCTCAATTCTTCCAAATTAGTCTTGAACCTTCTCATGTTTACAATAATTCTCCTTCTCTCCTAAAACTATAGGAAAATACATTAAATAATTAAATTCTAACTTAGAAAACTAACTCCTTTATTAAACATTCAACCCTAGGTTAGATGCACCTACATCAAACTCCCTAGCTAAAAGAAAATAATTGTCTCCTGACCTCCTGGATCCCAAGTTTCGTTTTTAGTAAATCAATTGCTCCATCGTGTTGTTGATGTTTTGTGGTTGTCCTTTCCTGTCTTACAATCTTACAAAATTTATGTTGTATTTCTCCTCCTTCTTTGCTTATGTATACTTGTGTAGTCAAATGTATCTTGTTGTTGTGCTTCTGCTTCATCTCATAATATCTTGGTTTGAGTACTTTTGCCATCAGTTTCCTTAATTCTTCAATCTCATCATCCAATTTAGTTTTTTGATTAAATTTTACTGTTACTAGTTTTGAATATGAATTTATCATCATTGAATTGCAAAGTACATTTAGGTGTCTCACTTTCACTGATTGAATATTTATCTTCTACATATGCAACTAGAGTAGATTGAAGTTTGATTAGGATCTTTTCTAGAAATTGTAATTCTTCTTCACATTTCATTAACATTTTATGGTCTCTCTAAGAAATCATTTCAAGAGACTAGTCTTCATCCTTACATGAAATAAAATCAATATTTTTTCCATCATGTGCAACACAACCTGCATCCACACACCAATTGTCAGATTTAAAAACATAAGGCTTTATAGTCTCAAGAGATGATTATGTCTTCAAGTCTTTATGTTGGTCTTCTAAATAGTTTATGGTGCCATTTGTGGGAATCAAACCCAGGTTCATATTAACATATTTCATTTCAACATCATGATCATCATCCTCACCAAGCATTGGTCTTTATTCAATTTCACAAATGCATACATTGGTTTCGGTCATCTGGAGTTTTTCCGCTTCTTTTAACAAAAATTTCAACTTATGTTTATGTCTCCTTGGCCATCTAACTGTCTTCTTCATTATCCATCCATGTTTTTGACTTTGCAACAACTCCATCAACATGTTAAGTCGTACCTTCAAATCAACGATTTCTTTCTCGAACTCTTCATTAGCAATGCCAACTACTATGTCATTGTTGTGGTTTTTTCATAATTCTGCAAATGACTATCCATAGTCAATTCATCTCCTTTCTCCCTTGTATAAGTTCCTTTGTACTTTGTTTCCTTTGCTGCAAACAGCTGCAATACCCCTTGTCCAGACTCTGGGTTTCAAGTTTTACCGATTATGCATTCACTACATTCAATGACTTCAACTCAAATGCATTTTTGACCTATCTTATGACTTTAATTTTTCTTGTCCCCAAACTTCTAATTTGAAAATCAACTTTTTAATGGACCGTGGGTGTCGGGTACAACCGAAAATACACCCTTTTATACAATATATAAATAATGCAATTTTTAACTTGCTTTAACTTAAATTCTCAAATTCACTTCCGAATTCATATTTACATCATTTTTAATTCTAAAAACTTCTCACTTGACTAGAAAACAAGAATATATCATGACTTTCTTAAATTGACCCACTGACTTTTAAATATTAAACTTAGACAACTTTACTTCACTTTCAAATCCTACACTCATATATTTCCTAATTGTTTAATAAGAATGGCAAATATTTTTCTTCCCTTTTAAATACTAAAATGTAGAGACTGAAACCTTGAAATTCACGTCCTCCACATTTTTATGAAGGGAGCCCACTTTTGTATATTAAAACCACCATGATCCATTACAAATTATTTCTTCTTTATAACTATGAGAATTTTCACTTATAAAAAATTCATCAACCTGAACTTTAAGTCATGAGAACTCCAAATGTGTGACTTCCACGTGAGATGTAATTTATCTTCTTCTAAAAGAAATATACCTTCTTTAATTGTCAAGCACTGCACTCTTCACGTTTATCAAAATTTATTGAACACAGATTCCACGGGGTGCTTCTTTCTTCAACACTTATGTCTGTTGGTATTGGCACACGTTCCTCCACTCCACGCAGTGATTATTTACTCCTTTTCGTTTCAATTTCAACGCAGCCTCATCAAAATATTTGAACAGTGTTATGCATAAAGAAAATTGAGATCTATACAAACAGTTTTGATTCCTCTAAACGTATATCAAGAGATGGAAAAAATGACCTCGTTCTCGACACCATTGCGGTCGTAAATAATTGCCGAGGTGTGGTACCAATCGAGTAGGGTTTGAAGCTCATGGAAGTTTCCAATTAAGTGAAAGGTGGTTTGTGGTGTTGATTAGTGATTGGCTTCCTAACTTCTTGAAATTGATGTTTTCATTTTAGAAAGACTCTTCAAATATTGATGGTGGAATTGTTAGCTCTGCTACAAAATCCAATATTTGAGGATCAAATGCAGTCCTGATCAGGTTGTTTGGGCGTAGAAGGATGCCCAAAAATGGATACAAAAGTGCTCCAAAAGCCTTATCAGTCCTCTCATAGCCTTCACTGTAAATGTGTTAGAAAACATGCACAGATGAATCTAGCTAGCAAAGGTTGAACACACAGCTTTGCAAAGCAAAAACATTAAAGGAAAATCTAAAGAAGAAAAGAATGATTCATTAGAAAATATGTTACAATGCTCATTATATAGCATTATTGGGTGAAGATCCCAAGGTAATGAACTATAGTGGGTGAAGATCCCAAGGTAATGAACTATAGTGGTGATCAATGAGAAGACTCAACACCTACAACAAGTTCCGGAGATAACTAGTCAGTTGCGAAGTTAAAGAAGGAGCAAATCAAGGAGTAAGTCATGCAAAAGGAATCTTGCATG
>APFE030354707.1:190057-202303 GCA_000404065.3 Pinus taeda | reverse complement strand
ATTTCGCGTCGCTTTTTCACAGTTTTTATTGTGCTCATAAAGAAATGTTCTACTCTCTTCTCGCGATGCGATATATTTTTAAGGAGTATAATACAATTTTTTTTTGAATTTTTTACTAAGGGTCCCCACTTGTTTTATGTTATTGCTAATACTAAAGAATGAGGGGGGTTGTTGGTGGCCACAACAGAGCCATATTTGGACCGGGAAATGAAAGCTGGTCAACGGTGACAACTCTGCCTTCATGTAGGAAACAAATCACTCGAAAGAGTGTTGAAACAATAGCTCCCATGTCATAAACATAGTTGCGCCCAAGGAGTAAATTGTAATCTAAAGGTCCTAGGACAACCATCACATTTAGATAAACATTTCTCCTCCCAAAGTAATGAGTAACTGAGGGAGGATCCCTAATGGTTGACTCATTCCTCTGTTAATAGCCAACAGATTCTATGTAACTGGCACAAGTGGTGGTGAACCGAGCACTTGCCAAGCAGTTGAGGAAAGGATACTCACAGATGCACCTTCATCTATAATAATGACCAATACAATCATATTACAAACTTGTACTATGATTTGGAAAGGCACATAAGAAGGAAGGTGGAATCCTGACAGTCGATTCCAATCAAAGGAAGTGACTAGACTATTTGGAGGGGGTACCGAAGAAACGGGAGGATTAATCCCTTAAGTTATGAGAACGGAGGAATTTCCTCCTATCTTGATGGAACAGGCAGATTGCCCCCAATCTCATTAGAATCTAAAGAAACAAAAAGAACTTGAGTGGTATCATGTTCACTCCCTTCGGGAAAGGTACGATTTACTGAAGGTGAAATTGGGTCAACTGTTACCTCGACCTGTTGAACTAGGTCGGGTATAGACTCATAGGATTCACTTTCAGAGAGAGTGGGTTTCACCGATGGTTGATTTTGGTTAGTCAATTCAGTAACTAGTGAAGGATTTAGGGAGAGTTTCCTGTAACCAGATGGAAGTCGCTACGGTGAAGTAGGATGGTTATCCAACCCTCTTTTGGCTTCATCCAGATAGGGACAAAGGTGAATGGGGTGATTCCCTTCACATCACCTACATGGAAACTTAACTTTTCCTTTCTTTCCATGATCTTTACTACCACTAGTTGATGGTGTGTCACCACATGATCTCTAGAAGTTGATGATACAAGCTGATGTGAACGAGAAGACCATTCTTCTAAAATCTAAGGAATATCATGACAATTTCAAAGAAGATGGTCTCCCGCACAAAATTTGCATGGATATCAAACTTTGTGAGGCTTGATGGACGGTTTCTCATCAGAGGTTGCATTCAAAGCAATGGTTGCTTGGTTTCCCCTCCGCTAAATTTGTTTCTTCTTCTTCTTCCTCCCTTTCTTCTTCTTCTTAGCCACCTGGTTACTAGTACCAATACTTTCACCAAGTGAAGAGGAAGAAGGGGAGGAAAAAACGACCAAGGAAGAAGGTAAAGGGTCAACCTTAGGATCAGCTGGAGGTTGATTTTGTCCAGTTGGAGGTGTACTCAACTACAGAGAAATCACGACATTTTGAAACAAGGAGGCTGAAAACAACCATACTGGCAAGCCAATGGTAAATCCCGGAAGGGACCATATATGGAGCACCAATATTTCCAAATGGAGGAAAAGGACTAGGATTCCCATCAAAAGGAATTCCTTGATTGGTGGACTCTAAATTTGTTGCCATATGTTTCAATCTAAGTTCAACTAAGGAACAAGCATGGAGGATGTTATCCACGGTCAATTAATTTTTATGACACTGGAACACAACTTTACTTTTTCATTTTTAAATAGTCGAGAAAAAGTAAAAGATGACTCTAGTCACCTTCGATGTTTAATGAGCCTGAAGGGACAAGTGATCAAATGATCCTTTTCTTTTAAAGAGTCGAAAAGGAATGAAAATGACTGCTCTAGAGATTCTAGACAAGAGGGTTTACCAAACTAATCACAAAACTGCAATATACACCTTGGTGGTAAATGAAAGAAGAATTACCAAGGATTTACTGTATGACAGTCAGTCTTCCCGAATGCTGTGTTTGGTGGATTGTGATGCAGTAGACTCAGCTTCCTAGGGATAAATGATTTCAACCTATTGGGTTCTCCCACTATATACTCGACGGTTCAAGGAGCACAAGTCCATACTAGTACTTATCGAATCAGAGAGGAGGAATCACCCAACCTCAATGAAAACGATAGCCACTAGGTTTTAAGACGCCAGAACACGTCTCTAGCCTAGACCTCTAGATGTTTTCATTAGGTTCCAATGCATTATTAGATTAATTGATGTAAATTTTAGGTTGATCTTGCTTAAAATTTTCCTTTTAAGGTTCACCACGAGATGTTTTTCGAAATGCCTAAGAATGCAACTAGAATGAGAAGCACTCTTTCCATTTGTTTTCAACAATGAAAATCCTAACTATGAGGGATAGAGCATACATGTACTTTTTGAACAAGCAACAAAGAGCACAAACTAATGCAATTCCCTAAACCATTCCATTTAACACACACAAACTCTTTTCAATGCAAGATGGCATGTATTTCTTTTTAGTTTCTCCTAATGTGAATTATGCAATAAGAAAAACTAATGCACAAACGATTCAGAACTCTTTCCAAAAAAAAGGACAATTTGTGACAATTTCTTTTAAAGGGAAAGGAAGAAAACACGACACTTTCGATTTTAAAGAAATGAAAATTTTCGACACTTTAAATGAAAATACAAATCAAATGCACACATTAATCAATCGATATTTTTTGAATGAAGATTTTACGACAATTTAGTTTTTGAAGGAAAAGACGACTTTATGACACTTTCTTTTGACAAAGACCAATCAAGAAAAAAATAACTTTGACTATAGACTGATAATGACAAAGAAAACATTAAAGAAACATTAATCAATCCAATCAAAGTAGGGCTAGCTAGCTAAGGAGATGAACAGATTGTCTTCAGAGATAAGACATCATTGATTTTTAGCAAGCAAGCATTCAGAAGAATTTTTGCAAAAACTCAATCCAAAGGTGGGAATTTAACCTAAGGTTGATCAGCACAGGTCAAAGAGGGGCTAACTACACTGCAGTGCACTGGCTCTCTCTAAAGACTGCGTTGATTTCAATGATTTGAAAACTGATTAGTGCAGGTCAAAGAAGGCCAATCTGCATTGATCAGCGCAGGCCAAATAGGGGAAAACTATGCTGATTAAAACATTCATTTGTTAACCAGTGTAGGTCAAAGAAGGTTAATCAATGTAGGTCTCTAAGGCTAGCCTACACTGATTCCTGTGAGGCCACTCAAGAGTCATCTAACCTCAAATTTTGAACAAAATTCAATGCAAAAGGCCTAATTACAACAAGTAAAGTATGTCAAGGTGTCTAAGGAGGTGATAAGCTACTAAAAGGGTTAAAACAATCCCCAACAGAGTCGCCAATTTGTTTTAGGAAAATTTAGTGTTTCTACAAATGCCTAACCCTCTAGACCTAGTAGCTAGTCTAGAGACAACAGAAAAAGTAATTTGCTACTTTTCCTATAATTAATAGATAAGAGAAGGAAGAAAAAGGAACTAACATGTAACTTTCACTCGATCCCTCTCTCCTTTAACCGATCTTGCCATTCCTTTCCATACTTAACTCGCTTGGAAAGTACCTGCACACAAGCCAAGATAGAAACCCATCAAACCATACAATAATGACCTGTTAACTAAACATATCATAGAATCTAGAATACAATATACATCACATAAACACATGAATGGAAAAATCTTAGAATTATTTATTAATAGATGAAGAATCATGCTCAATTCAGTATCATCCTTCCAGCTTCAAACCCTTCTCTCCTCATGAAGCAACAATTCGACATGATTACAATACTCTTACTAATCTCATTCAAACAACATTTCCTTAGCTCCAGAAATTCCAACCTAAACCAACCTTTGAATTCCTGGTCAATTTATAGCTGAATGGAGGAGGTTAAGCCATTAATGGCCTTCATGAATGCTTTGCCAAAATTGGGAAGTGGTTCCATGGAGGAAGGGATAATGGATTGAGGTTCATTCATTCTCTTCCTCATCCAAAAGCAAGCTCAATCCATCTAGAAACTTCTAGAAGCATCCATTGGATGAGGAATCCAATGGATTCATTTCAAAAATTGGATGAATCTTGCTCAGCACAGGTGAAACAAAGGGAAACTGCACTACAGTGCATCGAGACAGTGCAATTCCTGCATTGCAATGCAGCCTAATAAAGGGCCACCTGTGCTGATCTCTCTAGGGGAATTTTTTGGATGAATGGGCACCTGGAAACTCTTGCGAAGCAAGCATGATGTAGGTTGACCTCATTTAGGGAATGAAAACAACTGAATTAGGGATTGATGGATCCTAATAATATGGATCTGGAAGTTGGGATTGATGTGCCCAAATTGACCTGTAACACCTGGGCCTTGGCAACAGCTTCCTTCTTCCTCTTCTCAGCCAACTACACCATCTTGAGCTTGGCCTCCTTCTTTTTTTGCTACATGACAAACTTGCTCGACTCCACCTCCAAGTCTGAGGGAGTGCGCCACTCTTCTGGCTAGCGATCAAGAACTGCATCAATTGCATCATCCATTTCCAAGGCAAGTCATGCCACTTCTTCTCAGGGTCCTTCCATGCCCTGAATGATATGCATTGAAATTCTTCCTTGAACTCCATGTACTCCTACAGTGTGGAAAACAGAGTAGGTGACAATCATGGTTTGTGATTGATAGCCATGTGTATGTTCATTTCCATCAAGATCCAGAAGATCTTGGTATCCTTAATGTGCTGAGCATCCTTGATCGCGCACAGTGAAGCATGCTTCACTACTTCTAGGAGGTCTGGTGTGACCAAGGGGAATTGACTATCTTCCGGCAACTCCTAGGCTACCAGCAAAATGGATAACAAGAGCCATGGATAGTGGAAGGTCTTGCTGAGCTCCTGTGCCTCACGAAAGTTCACAAGGAAGTCACTGTAGAGATATCGTGCCCAATTAAATCAGTCTCCTTCGATGCATTGGGATGCTAGAGCGGTGATTGGTGCCCACACTTCATCTGTGCAACACTTCCTCATAAATTTTCCTGGAAAGATCTGAGTGGCCACCTTGACCATAGGGTCGTAGATACTCGAGATGGCATACCCTTGTGGCTTCTTTACAAGCTTGAATTCCTCCTTCATGGCCTTTGCGAGGGCCTTCTCACCACCTTGTCTACCAGAAATCATGGCCAGATTCTCCCTTGTGTAGGGCAGCCGTGTGATCCTATGGATAAACGTGTCTGTGATAGGTATCAGCTCCTCTAGCCACAGACACCCATTGTGCACCAAGCATATAAGCTACTTAATGACCAATACTATGATTGGTGTACAATTGTAGTATGACACTGATAGTAGGTTGAGCATACCTACTTTTTCTACACCCCTGAACCACTTCTATGGTTCCAATGTAGTCATCCTAGTGGTTGTGTGAATAATGTGGTGCATTAGTTGTTATGTCGCCAAGTGCGGGAACTTCTCATGGTCAAATAAGTACCAATATTTCAGTTTCAATAGAGGAACCTGCTCCAAATGCAGTCCTTCAAAGAAAATCTTGTCTGACAACAGTGATATCTGTAAGGCAACCTTGCTTTCATCGATGTCCTTTAGCACTTTGGTCTTGCCTTTGCATGGAGGGACATACTCAGGCAGCTTATGATAGGGTCAGAACCATCGACTTCAAATTCATCCACTTCCACCCCCAAATCCTCATCATCCATTGGGATGTCCTCAATTTCTTCCTCCTCTGGCTCCAAGTTAATGGCTTTTCCCCTTTCCTGTGCATTGGGCTTGTCTTTCGGTGGGTTTCTTCTATACGATGCGCACACCAGTATTGCAGTTAGCTTGCCCTTCTTATCCTTTTCACTCTCCTTTGTCCAGGTAGGCTTCGGTCTAGGTGTTCATGGTGACTTGGGGACTTCAGCTAGTACCTTTGTAACCTCTGGAGTAGCTCCCTTTGCCTCCATAACAACCTCTGGCATGGTTCCCTCGGTTGCCACTACTTCAACGTCCATGTCTTCGGATCCTAGGATAAAATCACAAATGAAATTGCAGTTAGACTCTGGAAACTGATCAAACATTGGGCAGTCAAGCAATTCTTCAAAAGAATGCATGGGTCATGCACGTCTGAGAACTCACCAACTCAATGTTCAAAATGCCAAGTGTTTTTCGTTTGACCTCCACCTATAATTTATAGGCCATTTTGAATTTAAATATGACCATTCCCCCCACATTCAATTCATTAATGCTGGATTGGTGACAGATTTCCAAGGATCTTACCCATAAATTTTGTCTTAAATGCTAGCCACCCACTCCATTTGGCCACATTCTTATTGTCAAATCTTGAACAATGAATTCAAAGGTTGCTTTCTGGCTGACCTGCGTAATTTTTCCCTGGGTAGTGCAACTCTCTTCACGTTGTCGTGAACCCTGTGACATTTCCTCCTTCCACACAATCCTCCAATCGCACAATTCCCCAACCTTGGCAGTTTAGTTTATAGTCTCGCGCCTCCTTTTAGCTGCCTAGAGTGTTAATACTATGCTACCTTCATATAGTCATCTGGCCGGATCATCGGTGTATGGCTTCAATCGGCTGTCATTCACCTTTCCTGGGAAGGGATCTCCATTCAATTTAACCAACTGAATTGGTCCACCGTCGTTAATCTCTTTATTGACATAGGGCCCTAGCCAGTGCATTCTGAATTTCCCTAGAAATTTATCAAACTTGATGTCATATAACAAAACCAGATCATTTACCTTAAAGGTGTAGAGCTTAATGTGCCGATCATGCCATGCTTTTTCACGTTGCATTTTGACCTGTTGGTGAAATCCAACTAGAAATATTTCTTCCTCAAGCTCAACTGGCTGCACGAGCCTCTCTTCTAGGGCTCTGCAACCCATCATACCCATGAGTGTCGCTATGCGTAGACTAGGCACAGTGTATTCCATGTGCATCACTGCTTCAACACCATATATGAGCCTAAAGAGTGTTTTTCGATTCAACCTTTTGCATGTCATTCGATAGGCCCATAGTACGGTGGGTATGCACAATTCCCAATCACTACTAAGCATTGCAAACCTTGGTCAGCACATTCTCCATAACCTTATTGAATTCTTTCACCATCCCATTAGCCTGTGGGTGATAAGGCGTGCTTTTCTAGTGATATACCTGAAATTCCTCCGTTAGTTCACTGATTGTTTCATTCAGAAAGTGCGTACCATGATCACTCATCAAAATCTTTGGACACCAAATCGCGTCAGTACATACTCAAAGAGAACTTTGCAGTGGTTGCACTTGTGCAATCCCTCATAAGTTGTGCCTCCTCCCATCAAGTCAAATGCTTAGTCACGGTGATAATGTACCGTGCTCATGTCTTCTTCCCCTAGGGCTAAATGGGTCCCACAAAATTTATCATCCATTTCTCGAAAGGTTGTAGCATCATTTGTGGGTTCAGAGGCATCTCATCTCTCCATGATGGCCTGCCAGTCCTTTGACACACATCACACGCCTTGCAGTAAGCTTTTGAATCCTGATGGAGGGTTGGCCACCATAACCCTACGCATAGAATCTTCTGTGTGGTTGCCCTTCCTCCTTAATGCCCTCCCGCAGTGCCCCCATGAGCGTTCACGAGGATACTGCTCCTTTCAACCTCTGGTACATATCACCATAATACTTCATCAAACCCCATTTTGTACAAATGTATAACAATGACGGAAAGGTCTGTCACGCATACCACTAACTCCATTTTTTGTTGGGTGGTGTAGCCTTCTGGAGCAGTTCCTATCATTAGGAAGTGTATGATGTCTTCAAAGTGACCATCTATGATGCCTTCTGCAAATAGTTGTGCGTCAGGCAATCCCTCCTCCAAATTAGTGGGATCTTCCCCTATTTCGATGCATGACAGATGGTTTGGTCTGGAATTTAGTCGTCCAAGCTTCAAAATAACTTCAAAATCATACTCCTGGAATAATAACAACCACCTACAGATTCTCCCCCCCAACACAGGCTTATTGACCAGGTATTTCAATGTAGAATGATTTGTATACATCTTAAAATGTCCACCCAGCAAATATTGTCTAAACTTCTGGAGCACGTATACCATGGCTAATCCTTTGCACTCGGTGGTGGAATAGTTCTTCTCAGCCTTGGATAACCTCTTGCTTGTGAACGCTATAGGATGGTCCAATTCTCCTTCGTCGGATTGTGTCAGTACTGCTCCCAGTGCTATACATGACGTGTCTACATGTAGGAAGACAATCTAGGAAGACTAAAATCAGTGCGGTGACCATTTCTCCTTTAAATAAATCCAATCTTTTCAGATAGTCCTCATTCCAATAGAACATGACATCCTTTTTCAACAACTTATCCATAGGTGCGGTGATCTAGGTGTAGCCCTTGATAAACTTCCTTTAGTACCCAATATGTCCCAAGTTTACTCGCAGTTGTTTCACACTCCTTGGTGCCTCCAAGTTAAGTATCACTGCGATATTCACGGGATCTACCGTCGGTCACTATCTACAAACCACATGACCCAGCAGAGTCCCAAAAGGAAAACAAAATAGAAATTTCTTCAGATTGAGCGCAATCTGGTACCTTCAACAAGTATCTAGCATTAAGCACAAACTTGCCACATGGAATTTTACCAACCCAAACACAACCCAGTCATCAAAGTACACCTCTAGAAACTTATGAATGAAGTCCTTGAATGCAGCAATGACTACAAGCGAAAAAATTGTAGGCACATTCTTTAATCCGAAAGGCATTACAGTGTACTAAAAACATCCCCATTCAGTCATGAAGGTCATTTTGCTTCTATCTTCAGGCGTGATTTTGATTTGATGTTACCCATAAAACCCATCAGTGAAGGAGTACACGTCTTGGCCACCTACATTATCCAATACCTCATTAGTGAATAGAGTCAGGAAAGGATCATGCATGCAAGCATCATTCAACTTCTTGATATCTACGCATATCCTTATTTCATCCTTCTATTTCTTTTCCTGTACCACCATTGGTCTTACCCAATAAAATTCTTCTACGAGCTCAATGACGCCTGCCACAAGCATCTTATCTAACTCTAAGGGACCTTCTCCTTATACTTCAGATTGAGATGGTAAGGTCTTTGCTTAACCAGCTTCATGTTTTAACGTGACCTTCATGATGCCCAAGTCTCCTATTATCCCCTTTAACTTCATAAACATGGTAGGGAACAAATCCTAGTATTCACGAAGCAATTCAACAACCTTATCTACCATTGTGTCATCCCATTAATCTCCAATCTTTGCGAGCTTAGGCTCCACCTCTGTACCAATATTTACCTGTTTCATTTTCAGTGGTGCAGTTATATCAAGATTCTTGATCGGCGATCCCTCGATCTCATAGTGACCCTTGGTTTTAGGGATATTAATCTTTTGTGGATCCTCATCTTCTTCTTCAACAGTCACATTATAACATTCCAATGCGTGCCTCAACTGAGTAGTCCAATTGGGTTGAATCAGATCCAAAGGATCCTGTGGTATCCTAAAGATTGATGCTTTAGCTTCTTGTAGCACTTCATCAATACACTCAAACCCATCTTCAAAGTTGAACGTCATTATGAACCCTTCGAGTAGAATACCCCATTCCCCTATGCCATGGCGAAGCTCTGTCTCCAAGTACCAGTTCATCGGGATGACATCCAAGGTGTCACAGAACAAGTGCACCCATTCATGTTGGGGCTTCGCTACATAGGCCTTAACCCATTTGGCCAAGTGTGTGCGCAAATCATCCTTCTCGTCATACTTTTCTATCATTCGTACCTTCATCTTCCCAAAGCATGTTCTCATCATCCTCCTACGCTCATGCCAATCATCAAAACTACCCATGTGTGTATCCCACCATCTCGCAGGTGTAGCGCGCAATGCCTAATCCAAAGCCTGGAAGCACTAGTTCTCTGGTACTTCTCTCTCATATGCATCCAAAAACACATCCACATCATTCAAGCCATCATAACTTGGAAAATTTCTTACCTCTAACGACACACAGCACAACGACCGAGTCATCATGTTACAGCTCAATGTGGTTACTTCATGTAGCTGATTCTGCAAGTGCTCTAATTCTTCATTTGAGCTTGAGTTGTAGGAACTCTCACGATCCCATGAAATTCTTCCATCCACTATCAGATTCACCCAATCTTTGTCTCACGTTCTTATCTTATATATATAGTCCAAATCATCATATCTTTCGTAATCACAGATTGGTTCCATATAATGCGATCCTTCAGCAGGATCTAGGCGTACTATTACCCCGTTCATGTCAGTAGCCCAATCAATGCCAAGGAGCACAGGGTAGGGGTTGCTGTCATCCAAAATTTCTATTACTTCAAAATCATCAAATGCAGTTGTGCCTTCAATATCTATAGTTACTCCTTGTAGTTGTCCCATGGGGATGATCTTATGCTGATTTTCCATTCTTAACTAAATCAGGGACCACTGCAGCATGGGTCTCCCCATCCGTTCCCAAGTTTGCTTTGGTAAAACATTCGCGTCTGCCCCAGATCCGGAATAATCTGATCCATTTCATATTCTCCTATCTGCACAGTGAGTCTCATCTCACGCCCTGGCCTTGCTTTATGCTTAGCAATCTTCCGTACCACGCGCAGTTCACCTAAAGCATTTCTAATTCATCTATTTATAAGTTCTTGTAACCCCTTCACATCCTTTCTATTGCGTAGCAGCTTCATGCAGGTCTCTAGAAAGGTCGTAAGCATAGAAGGGTCCATTTCCTGAACAGGCTTATCCCGACTCCTTGAGGTAGAGGCCTCAGCGAAGCTCTTTTTTGCTTCCATGAATGTTTCATGTGCGCACTCCAAAACAAATTTAGCCTCCTTCCCTAGAGCTTTTTGAACCCATGTTCTATCTTCTAGTTGTTTCCCCTTATTGTCACCCATTGAAATTCCACTTTAGAGAACTATATTCACATTCGGATCCTCTTCGTGAGGCTCAGCCCTCATCATCTGTAGGTTCTGAGTCACCTGAGGTGGTAGCACCCCTTTTTCACATATCCTCGCTATTAGTGTAGGGCAATCCTTCGTCTCATAATCAAACTGAGTACAATATTTGCACGACAAATGCATTGGATTAGTGCATTTATAGGCATAGTGTCCTGGTTCTCTAGAATTGTAACAGATCAGCTGTCCCTGACCTTTTCTAGGTCCTCCTCCACCTCAACCTCATCTGCACCCCTAAAAACCTATTCACACCATCCCAGCGCTCTAGTCAGGGGGGCGCGTTTCTACTTGAAATCTATAGGTGGGTGTCTTTTCCATCATTAATTCATAACTTTGGTAGTTGCACTCATCATGCCCTACTAACCTACAGAATTTGCAGAATAGTTGTTGCAGTGTTTGTACAAACTTCTATAGCAAATGACAATTATTAGTTGTATGTTTCCCTGCTACTTGACATATAGCGCACCACAATGTAGGCCCCGCGCTCAATCCTGCTTGGCCTTCTAGCCTCAAAAGCAGCGGTCCTCCTCCTATAATATAATTCACAAAGATCGCGTAGTTTTCTTTGTCATGCCCCTGACCTTTACATTTTAGGCACCATATCTCTTCGTGTGCCTCCGGTTGAACTATTCTGTCCTGCTTCAAACTTTTCATTTCGAGGCAAAGATTTTGCAACTGTGCATGGATCTATTGAACCCCCAGATTTGGATCTTGCATCAGTGTTTCATGCAGTCTTATTACAATCTCCAAGGCCTCTACCTGAGTCGTAATCTTCTACTGTGACAGTGCAACCCTTAGGTCAGGCAAGAGAAAAGCCACAAACCACTCGCAGTGTTGTCCATCTGTTAAGTTCATATTAGCTTCGCGGATTTTACACTTCAATCTCTGATCTAGTTCCCAAGGTATCTCATGTGGTTTCATCGTGATTTCCTTGAACCCCACAATCGACTGCGCCTTGGATTTAGGCCTACTGAACTCTTTATTTAGTGAAATCTGGATCTCTGCTAACCCAGCGTTTGGGTTATCATTAGAGTACTTCATGTACCAAGTTAGTGCACGATCTTGTAAAGCACTAACCAACATTTACTTCTTCATGTGATCGTTTGTGACACCCTGGGCTTCCCATACAATTTTTATGATGAACCAAAACTGGTCCAGGTCCTCATTTCCCAATCCCTTAAACAAAGGCAGCTTCACTGAATTCACC